>LAPY01000441.1:197875-208380 GCA_000970635.1 Eragrostis tef | reverse complement strand
CTGGACACGGCGGTTGTTGGGGCGTCGCGGTCCGGCTGGAATGCTACTGCTGCTCGCGACATACGTAAACGCGCGATTCTCCATATTCTTCGGCGCCTCACGTCAATTATTATACTCACGTACACGACTATATTATCGTCGTCACGAAATAAAGTTGTTGGATATTTTAACTTTCGTATCTCTCTTTTGATGCTGGCAGGAGTGATCGACATGCCTTCATCAGATACTTAAAACGGGATTAAGGTTACTCAGAAGCTAATTAAGGATCGATCCTGTATACTACAACTGTAACAGGTTATTATTGGTGTTGAAGTACTCAGGATATAGGTAAAGCAAGAGGTGCGCTGCGTGCGACAGCTCCTCAACCTGAACAGTTCCCTACGCAGTGGAATAAAGCGGGAACAGGTAAAACATAACTCTGCTTTCTCGTGAAGAAGAACAGAGGAATTGTTGACATCATGGCGTAGTATCTGTTTTGTCACGCTTTTGCCCCAAGTCATCAACTGCTTCGCTCTCGCTCAACAGGTCTATGGTTTGAAACATTCGATCCCCGAAAGGATGAGGAAGGATGGTAATAGCAATCGAATCTTCAGGCTTCAGACGATAACGGACTGGTTTCTTGACTAGTGATACGCACATGAACATACCCATGGCTGTCAGGCTCCAAAACATGTACGGCAAGGGCCACATGGGTCCTGTCCATATGTCATTAGTTATCTAGTTGATGGAGAAAGGACAAAGGCTTGGATTAGGGAAAGCTACGTGAAGATGCCGTAGGAGATCAGCTCTTAACAGTGGAGTAGTTGGTGAGACTGATTAGGTGTGCTACAAGGTCATTTGGATTTGTGTTCTTCAATGATCATTTTCATATAAGATATTAACCAAAAATTTCGCAAGAAACGATTCAATCTAATATGTTATTAAAAGGACAAAATAATTGAGAATTGTTGATCCTCGAAAAATGGATAAGAATACAGTGTTTATACATTACACACACTAATAAGTGGAGAACCTAACGCATAAAGATATTAGTAATAGCCACTCTTGAATCACCTTGGGCTATGTCTTAGTTATGTGGCGAAGTATATCAAGAGAAACTCAGAAGCAATCGCTCGTGGACATGGGTTGGCCACTGCCATCACTTTTAGCTAGACTGTAACCAGCAAGTTGCAATAATTCTTCATAACACTGTTTATATGACCCAGACTCGAAATCGGCTATGGGAAATGTCATCCTTTGTCAACCCATTTGGGGTAAGACTGAATTCATTTCAACACACGGGCAGGTAGGTCAAGAAAGCTTCATCAGGAATGGGAAAATGAGCTAGTACATTGGACCTATCTATGGTTGCCTAAGTACCGCATCATTGAGCTTTCGCTTTTGAAATTTCGTAATGTCCAAAGTTGTTGATAAAGAGAGTACGCTGAAAGCTATTACACTATTGTTAATATTCGGATTAAAGCAGCCTAGTTAGATTACATGCAAAGTACAATTGCTGCAGTATCTTCAAAAACTATTTTAACTCTGAAAAGTACAATTGCGCAAAGGAATTCTTCCGTCTCTGCAGAGATATTGCCAACGAATCTGTATCCAATAAGAACCGTCCTTACAATCCCAATCATCCATGTCGCTACATGTGCGGCAACTTCATTCTATTTCATTCTTTTTCGCGAGGAACATGCAAAAGCAAAATCGATAAGGACATAAGTCTCCTTCATCTGATCAACACATACACATTCATGCAACCAGACCAATAATTTGATTTGGAGGAGCATATTCGGCGTACATGTCACACATTTGGGCATGAAGAAAAAGAACAAAACACTAGCTTGATAGGCGATCGGGTGACCTCGAACACATTGCCTCTTCTAGTGATCTGTCCGTTGCTAGCTCATGCATCACCTTTTATCGTCTTTCTTAATCTGGCTTGCATGCACAACCGTGTTAGGCATACTGGTGTGCTTGGTCTGTGGTTCACAGGGTCGGCCACCTTACGTAGCTTTGCGTGCATGAACGTTCTTGCCTGGACCAAAAATTCGTTAACGCAGAGAGTAAGTAGCCTGATCACTCTGTTGTGGCATAATATGTGCGCAATAATAGGGGAATAAAGGCCAGTGATCATAGATACATCTAATATCTAAGCCTCTTTATTCCCTTGACAACCAAAAGGACCATAAATCAGGACACAAATCAGTTTGCCAGGAGAAAAGATTATCGAAACTAAAAAAGTATGGTGATAACAACATGCTAACCACCGGTACTTTACAAGCAAGTGGTTGGAGCACGGAACTGATGTACCAGTTAAGCTTGGACATTTCCCTTGTCTGGGCTCTCCCTCTCCTCGGTACTGAAGCTTAGCTTGCGAACGTTATCTTACTCGTTTTGGATCCTCAGCTCTTTGTGCTTTCCTGCTCCAGGCCTTTAATTCGGTCCCCTCACATAGCTTGGAAGGTGGACATGAGCGTGCGAGAACATGTTCGTTTCTTTGTTCTCTCATCTCGCTTTCTTTCATATCTGAGATTCTTACGTATTCCATGATAGAAAGAGCTTGCAGTATAGCTTGAAGCATTTGTACTTGTTTTTTTTTGGAGTTGAAAGCATTTGTACTTGTTGATTGGTTAGCTACGGCCTAGAGGTGGTATCGCTCAAGGCTGAATACATTATCAGTCAGGCCTCAATTGTCGTGGAGATTCCCATTTCCCATGTCGTATGTTCTGATCCATCCAAAATCACAAAACAAGGGCTATGTAAATTTCGATGTAGCAACCGAATAATATTTTAGATAAATTAATGTGAGAATAAACAGAATTCACAAATGTTTATGCCCATGGAGAGTCAGGTTATTAAGTGGTTCTATTTTAGGTGCGCAGCTAACTCTGCTCCCTCCTTCAGATACCAGAAACAATTAGCACAAAGCTTTAAAGTATACAAAATTAATAAAATCTGCACTCACAAATATGCAAGTACTACTCCCTTCGGTTTTTATTTGTTGACGTTTCAGACAAGAATTTGCACTACAAATGAACTAGCTTCTGCTGTCCGAACGTCGTCAAATGGAAAACGGAGGGAGTAAATAAATAAAACGTGTTCACAATAATAAATAAAGAAGCAAAGTGAGAAATGAAGCCCCCCTACAGAAAAGAGAACCAAAACACCTTATCGGAACTAGCCGTGCAGATAAATTGTTTTTCAGGGCACTCTGTTTCGAGAAAAGTTTGGCAGCCCAACTGCACTGCTTCCTCACTGCTTGTCTTACTTGAACAGTCACAATCACGTCACCAACTTAATCACAAACTGCTTCAACGTCATACATTCAGCGACATCATTTGGCGTTGCCCACGTCGCAAGTATTCATTCCCGAGACCTAGCTACTATATCTAGTCAGTCTCCAAACGAAGAAAAATCTCACTCATCTTTCATTGCCTTATCCAAGCAATGACACCATAGCCATTGGCAAGAACCCCACGCAACCCAGCAATGAAAACGAAGGTTCCAATTCCATGTTCACGCACGCATGGCCGCATGGGACACATACAGATCGAGCTGGCAAAGAAGGCAACTTGGACACACACACATCAGTCCAGAAGCAGAGCACACAACAACATGGGCGATCACTGTGCGTGGCCGAAGCCGAGCCCAACACGGCCGGACCCCAGCCGGCGGATCGATTCCGGCATGAGAAGAACGCGCGCGATCACCCATCGGCAGCTGCCGGGATAAGGTAATATAATCTGGAACCGGTCCGATCAGCATGGCGGCTATGCGAAGAAGAGAAAGGAACACGAGTCCACGGTGTGAGTTGTACTAGTACTATTCAGCAGCAGCTTCTGCATGGTCCCGAGGCTTCTCTACGATAACGAGCACAGGGGCATCTCCCCTGCACATGGAGAAATGATCGATGTGCGAATCTTTGCGAGAGAGCAATGGTCCAGCAACGGTGATTTCATCTCCATCTTTGCCAGAGAGCTTTGTCTTGGCGAGACTACTGCTGCCTCGTGCAATTTCCGGATAAGAAAATGCAGCATCAGGGGGGTCAAAAGGCGTCGTCAGAGATGAGTCGGTAGACAAGGCTCTCGCACTGCGCAGGGCTCCAAAAGTACAGCTCGTGCATGCAGACGCAACAGAATGATCAATATTCTGTACAGCTAGTACATGCACTTTCATCATAAGGTGGCGGCTAGGCCATCTCCCTCCAGCCAGGGCACGGGCCTGTAGCAAAAGCCGCCTTCGAATCTGAAAACTGAAAGCCACTGTGCCACCAGGAAAAAAGTAATCACCCCAACTGGAGAGCAGCAATCAAAGGCATGTATTATCATGTAGAGCTGATGAGATTCGTTGTCATGGACTGGCTGATCTTTTGATTGTGCACTATCTGTGCATGAGAGTAGCCAATGCTATGTGGAAGCTCATGCATAATCCTGTTAAGGTAGATGCACTCTTGGAGTGCCCTTCATGCATGTCTGGCTAAACTGACCTTCTGTATTTCTGAAGAAAACTGCTACCCAGATGCGTCAATACCTATCTTCCTCTTAAAAAAAAAGAGCTTATTGTAAGTGTTATTGGAACAAATTATTTGCATATGTTTGGAACAAATTCTATAGGTTACTGCAACAAATGAATTGTTTTTTTGGGACAAAACATTTAGAGATATGTACTCGCAAAAAAATAGCTATATGGAACAAATCATTTGCATGCCTAGAACAAACCAATATATGTGTGGAAATATGTTTAGAAATCTAGAAAGAATAAGACAATGAATTATATACATGAAACAAAGACTTTTACAAAGTTGAAATAAAATGTACATGAACATTGTACCTCCTTATAGACTGTGTGAGAAATATGAACCACCATATGCATTTATGAATATGAATAGAAAAAAAGGAAGAAATATACAGTTCCATGCATGCCACTGATTTGGGCCGCATCAAATTAGTCGGCAAGCTTCTTTTTTTTTTTTGAGGTTAAAAATTTGTCGGCAAGCTTCTGGTATTACATGTAGTCTGGGCCAAATATGTACACTGTTGGGCCAGTGAATCAAGCCTTACTCCTAGTCGGCCAATAACAACTCTGGGCCAAACTCTGCACAGTGGGTCGAATCTGGTGACGGCACGTGGCACGGCACGTAATTGATTAATCGTGTCGGGCCGGCCCGGCATCTCATTTTAAATTTCAGACCATTTAGCTATTTTCTGAAGAAATTTAGTGTTAAATGGTGCAAAAATATGTGATAGTAAGAAGAATTGAACCTAAAACCTCATAGATATGAAAGGATCCACTTACCACTAGACAAATACTACTAATTATACACATAAAAATTAAAAATATATTTATTAAAACTTAATTTGCCGCCCGCCGTGCCCACCTGTCGGCCCAAGCACGGCCCGATGGTGCATGCCGTGCCGTCCCGAGCCCAAAATTGATCGGGACGTGCGTGTTTCAATGTGCAAGTTTTATGATAACAGAGGCACATATGCCCCATTCCCTACTTTGAACTTTATCAAATCCACCGATCAAATTCACTTTCTGAAAGTTATAAATATAAAATCAGCCACGCAGCTATCTAATCCATATGTCAAGATACCAACCTGGTGGTCATTTCAACTGTATTATGCTTCAATTGGTGGTATGGTTTACTTAAGATAGGAGGAAAAATGACAATTGATGGTGATAATACCCGTATGATTTTTTTTCAAAAATATTAAAGACGCACAAACCAAATTTACATCATCACACATCACACACACACACACACATTCTAACCCCATATCTATGATTATTTGATTGCACTGATTATTTTGAGTTGAAATTTTGTGTGACTATGCTAGCACGATTATTGTTTTTTACTTCTCTCCCACTCGCTTACTAATCCACTGTCACTCTTCTCCATTCGCCTCCTCAGACCTGATCGCCTTCCTATATATCTTTCACGCCTACCGTTGAAAGCACAACACTATTAAATTTTAGAAAATTCGCTCGCACCTGGAATCGAACCGAGAACTTCAAGTGCTACTGAGGCTCTTGTAACCACTAGGGCGACAGGCCCTTCTGCTGGATTTTGGAGGGACAAATATAAAACAAATCGCATAAAGATGCACCTCAGGTTAAGAGTCCTCCAAAATCCTAGACACAAATAATAACAAATTTTGTGTGGATGAGGACAAAAATACTGCACAACTACTGTTATGTCCTTTTTATCCTCTATCCTAATGATTTTTTATTTTTGTATCTTTTAGTAAAAGTAGAATTTGGATATCAAATTTTGTGTGCGTATTTTTCACCATGTCCTCTACACGTATGTCAAGTCTTATATTTTTCTAAAACTCATAAGTAGGTTTGTTAAAAGAATTTTTACGATTCCACCAAATGTGTGCACTGAATATTTTGCCTTGTACTACCCATCAGCGCAATCAAAAATGATCTTGAGCGGCTCCAGGAGTTATTGCAAGGAGAAACTTCTGGAGCTGAAATCTGGGCCAAGCGCCATGTTTTTTTGGTTTGTAATCTTCAAAAATCACAGCTTCTTCATAACTGCCCTGGTGCCAAGCATACGGAATTTGAGATCGGGAGGACGGGGTACATATAATTCATACGTCAAGCTCGCGTCCATGGTAAAGGTGTGCTCTGCTCAGTGCTCACCACGGAATATAAGCAGAGGAGAAGCCTTCAAGGCCAAACAGAGCATAGAATAAACAAAATAACCATAATCTACTCAAAGTAAGCAATTTAAATCGTGCACGTACGCGAAGGCGACAGAGGTAAAAACATTTATTGTCCAATGAAATTAATCAGTTCAGAACTCAATTGGCATCACATGAACCATCCTCGTCTGCTGGCTGTGCTAGCATGGTATCTTGGAGGTGAACCAGGTCATGACATGGAGCGGCGCCTTGATGAGCTCCACCGCCGCCTCCAGCACCAGCGTCACGCACAGGCAGCACGGGCAGATGCACGAGATCGGCAGTCTGCACGGATTAATCGAGGAGGAGTTGACATGGAAGCAAGCAAGCAAGAAAGAAAATATTATTATGAAACTTGTGTTCACAGGGAGTAGTAGGGTACCCGATGATCCAGATGATGGCGCCGACGATGGAGACGAGGACGGCGAGCATGGCGAACGGCAGGCCCAGAAGCCACCCAAGCGGCCGGCACTCGCCATCGCCGCCGCAGCACATGGCCGGTCTCCTTTCCTTTCCTCTGTCCCCTTGCTTGAATAGTTAGGTGCCGGGTGCAGTTGCTTTCCTGCTAATCCTTGAATGCGATTCTCCCTAATGTTAGATTAAAGTTTTGCCAGGGTGGTCTCAACGCTTTAATCTATTTGGCAGTGTGTGATGGAAATCATGGAATGCGCCATGGCTGTATGGCCCCCATTGACTATAGAAGCACATGAGCGTGAGTGGAGCTGATTCCATGTCCCTTTCAGCTCCGGGGATAACCGTCTGTATCGCCCATTCCCATTGACTGATTGACACGCCGGCAAAAAATAAAAATAAAAAAGTGCTCAGCAGATTGAACAGAATTAGCGGCTATAAACATACACGCCAGGCAAGACGATTGTTAAAGGTCTAGAAAACTTCTATTCATACTTCATAGGATAAGAAATTAATAATATATAAACTGCTAAATACTCTTCCCAAGTGGTCATCCTTTTGTGGAATTTATATATGGTACAATCCTTTCTTACAAAGCACTCACAGGCTTCAGTTTCTACAGTAGATTACTCTCTTAGCACTGACAAGCTTCAGTTCCATGGCCGAACAAAATGGCCATCTTTGTGGAGCTTTTATATGGTACAATTCTTTTTTTTTTTTTACAAATCACGAAGGCCCTCTTCTTACACTAAAGTGGCCATTGCCCAAATGAGATGGGCAAATATGCCAAGATTATTCTTGTGTGCTATGCGTACAATACAATTTACATGCAAAGAGCGAATTTCAATACCTGTCCTGACAACATACAAAGGCGATAATCATTGGGGAACCAAACAATACGCAGGCCTTCATATGGCAGACGAAAGACCCACTATTTTCTCTGAACCGAACAGCTCCTTGCAGACTTTTAGGATCTTGGCTCGTTATCGCCATCAGCAGGTGAGCTTGCATATCTGGGTCTGGGAAGTTCAACGAACGATGGTTGCCTTTGAAAAATTACGGCTGCAGCACGGGTCAAAATGTGTGCAGTTAAGCCCCAAATCACAAAATTTTTGCCATCAGCCTGATAATCAAAAAACTGGACAGGAATATCCACGCCCATCCAATTCATTTCTTTGGTCCTTCGATTGTCATCCTACAGATGTGATAGAACATTTTTAATGATGAGAACCAAGCAAGGGAGACAAATATTTACGTCTTCTAGTTAAAAAAATAAATAAATGACAAAGAAAGCAGCACCTTCAGAAACATCTCCAGAGGGGCATCAAAGATGTCTTCCACTTCAGCTTTATTCAGGACAGGCTTGAATAAAGCTTTATCTGAAATCATGCCAATAACAGGAACGACATTGAGACCATTCTGCAAAACAAAGGATGCAGCATAAGTTCTCGCAAGTATGCACCATGGAATGAGTTAAAAAAACATGTGTTATATCACAGACCCACTAATTGGATAAAGGCGTGGCCAATAAGTGCCAGTTTGTGACCCAGAGAATAGCTTGATATAGAGAACTAGCTCTGCGGGAGCTAAGCTGAAGGAAATGACTGAATGCCATAGTAAGTTCTGGACAAGCATAGGGTGAATTTTCCACATTAAGGTTAAAAAAAATAACATTTAGGGCTCAAGACAAATACAAGAAACTAGAATGTTTCAGTGACAAACCAAGCTAAAACCAAGCTTCACTGAAAATTTTAAGGGAAAGCCTGAGGCACATATGCATATTTCCAAAAGCTGAAAGCTTTGTCCAGCTAGCAACAGTGATCAGTCTTCACGGCATGACTAGACTAAAGAAGTGTTCATTTTAGTCACGTCAGCAAGATTCAGTGAAATTTAAAATGATTTGGATTTACTTCAGGCATTTGTTCATTAATTTGAGCATGCCATCTGATAAATCAGCAATGAAGACAGATGAAAATGCTGAACATTCTGCAAGAGTATGAAAGGAAAGTAAGGGGTCAAATTATGCAACTTAGACATGACTAACTGCTGAAACAAGCCACACAATTACTATTTTACCAGCTTTGGTCATCGATTGTTTTGTTAGTTTATTTAAATGTTACATATTAATTACTAGTCACAGCCAAGTTACCAATAATAGTTTATAGCAGCACACAGGCACGAGCTCGTGACTAGTTTCTGAGTCCTACAAAGAATAGTTATAATTCCATTATAACTTCATACTGTCAAAACTTCATAACTGCATTCTGACTAAAATAAAAGAATGAATGGTGATGCAAGGAAACAAGGGTAACCGAGAAATCATATTAATCAGACAGAAGGTTTTGGTTTGCAATATTATTGTTTTTGGATAATGTGGTTTGCAATATCAGTAACTATTTACCAGGTTTTTTGGAGTTTCTGAAATGAATCCTGGCATATTGGCTGGCATAGGTGTGGGTTTCATAGAACGCAATAAATGGTAAAAAAAAACAAAGAGAAATTAATAATCAGGAAAAAGAGTGCAAAAGTGGATAAGCCAAAAATGAATCAAATATTCAATTTTAGCAGTATAATTTTGTTTTACTTTTATTTTCCCATAACTTATTTTTTGGGGTCATAGATTTTCACCAAACTAGCATGTGTATTATGGTTCATCAATATGGCCACAGAAGATTTGCAGCAAAAACGCTGGTAGGGCGAAATGTATCAATTAACCAACGAAAACATTATTGCAAATCTTTGGTCAAACAATATTTTTCATATTCTTGAGTTATCATCTCTAAATGCATCATGGACGAGCATTTGACAACGATTACCGAATTAGCTTCTCCATTACTGAAATGTAGCAGTTTAACTTGGATAAGAATAATCACTACCTTGGATAAGAATGGCTCAAGAACTGCTATGACGGACACGAGAGCCGGATCAAGCCCAATCTCCTCCTTCGCCTCGCGCAGAGCCGTCGCCTTCGCATCTGCGTCCTCTTCATCAGCTTTCCCTCCGGGCAACGCAACCTCCCCTGACAATTTATCAAGAAATTAAACATCTCCAGTGCCCAAATCAACAAAGACGGATCAAACAAAGATGCGATCTTGGGTAAGCAAGACACACGATTCCGCAAAGGATCACGGATTGTGCCAAGAATCATGGTGTCCTACCGGAGTGGGTGGAGAGCGAGGAAGCGCGCTTGGTGAGGAGCACGCGGGGGCCGCCGCTGGGATCCTCGAAGAGGCAGACCAGCACAGCCGCGTGAGCCTTGGAGGAGACCGGGCGGGGGCGCGCCGGGACGGCATCGGCGGCGGCGGCAGGGGCCCCCACCGAGGTGAGCTCCCCGGAAGAGGAGGCGGAGGAGGAGGCAAGGTGGCGGGTGATACGAGCCAGCCGTCGAGACGGAGAGGACGAGGAGGAGGAAGC
>LAPY01000441.1:164095-177654 GCA_000970635.1 Eragrostis tef | reverse complement strand
GGCTCGGGGGCGCCCACAAGTCCACCCGCGACGCGCGGTGTCACTCACGGGCCGCGTTGGCGCGCGTCCTGGGCGCGGGACCGATCGACTTCGCGCGCCGGCCACGCCAGCCGAACGCTTGGCGAGCGCGGAGAGGGACAGGGGGCGGACACGCGGCGCGCACCAGCCCCGCGTGGTTGCGGCGGCGCCCGTGGGTTTCGTATGGGCGCAGACAGGCACGGCCATGCGGCGCCGTGCTTTCTCCGCGAGCGGGACCGGTGGAAATGATTCTTTCCGCATCTTTTTGTTTGTTGGTTGGCTCACTTTTACCTGCGGCGTAACTATAGCCAAGAATTCTGGCTCAGGTACCGCCCTAGTTGAATTAGCCTATTTTAAGTTGTCCGATGTTCACTGCATCGGAGGATAGGGCTACGTAACCATGAATGTTGGGGGTATCTTGGTATGGTTGCGTCGTGAGGGCGTCTCCAGTAGTAGAGTCAATTAAGAAGTGGCAGCTAGCTCTTACAAAGAATTGAAGAGGAGTGAGGTCTATGTTTAAGTCTCTCATTTTTTTTATAGGCTTACTCTTACGAAAGAGTTAGTTGCATTCTCTCTCTCTCTTTTTTTTCTCCAATAAACAATTCTAAGAGTTAGCTAAGAGGCAATATTTAGAGACGCTCTGATAGGTATCTTGTCGGGTCAAAATAATCCTTCAGCAAAAAAATAAAAATAAACGACACACACACACACAGAAACACTCACATACACTAGCAAGTATTCACCATATGCACACACACACATACACATTCTTCACCTATGAGCGACAGCGAGAGATCAGGCCGACTGAGCTTAATATTCACGAAGCCACCACATGTCCCTTGTTATCATCAGAGATGTCGCCTATCAATGAAAAGAATAATTCGCCATTAATACAATAATAATGCCAATTCTAGAATTTGAACCCAAGTGGAATGGTTTCATCACCATGAATCTAACCATCTAAGTTAGTTTGAGTTTTTTTTCTGATGATTTGACATAATAAGATCCTTATCTTCGAAGGCAGCTTCATTTCCAAAACTTTTTACCCACAATTTTTTTCATATCACCAAAAAAAAACATGTATGAAGAAGTCATTGTGAATTTCATTGATAACGATTAAGACAATTCTCTATTACATCACGACCTTTCCATTGTATTATCTTCATCAGTTATTTGACTAAACAAATTCATTTAATGTTATTTGAAAATTTATTACTAACTGGCACATGCTCAATCTGCCACTTTGATATTCATATGATGTCACTTATTTTTAAAAGTTTTAACCAACAAGTTCAATGTTAGTGAGGCTAAGGAATCATCCTCCTTTATGCTAAAGTAAGTGGTCAATTTACCATTTAAATTTAATACATACATTTTCATCTTAGACAATATCAATAATCATCCTCCATTGTTGTGGGAATCGTTTCCTTTCCAATGCATTAACTAAAGGTCCCTTGCATAGCCCCGCTGTCTTCAACACATACTATCTTGTATCAACACAAGCATTTGCAACGTACAATTTTTAATAATAGTGTCCTTTTGAACTGTAGAAATTTTGCATGCATTTATTCGATTCTAGTAGGACTCAGAAAATTTCTGCCTAATAGAAGGTCTAAACTGTATTTATCTAGAAAGTAATGTATAAGATAAGTGTGCTTAATGTGTTGCATAGGGAGATATATAAATAAGGGCCAAATATCATTGATGAGTGTAAACTGCTCCCTATTCATTTATTTTCATTTTTTCCTATTTAGATAGCTCCATCCTTGAAAATATCTCGACTACATTATTTTCTATATTTTTTCTTGATGAGACTAAATTTGAGATGAAGTTCTGCAAGACCATAAATGAATGATTACTCCACTTCCACTGTTTATTTGGAAACCTTTGAATTTTGTTTGATGATCGAATGGACAAGCGATTCTATCACTCTATTCGCTTGACTTTTTATAAATCTAGAGCTGTGCGCCCTGTCCTCCTTTTCCAATCAAGCAAGAAGTAGCCTATACCACCCTAGCATATTAATAAATACTCTTTATCTGAAAAATTCTTCACAGAGTATTCAATTTCACCGGGTCCATGTTGGAGACAGTGGTGCAATCTGGTTTTAGTAAAAACCATTCAATTAAATATCTTTTTTTTAGGGATATTCTATCACTCTATCTGATTAGGGCCTGTTTTTAACGTCTTTCAAAAAGAAGAAAAGATAAAGAATAAATGTTTTATGTGTTAACTCTATGGCACAAGCACCATTTTGCTTTTCCCTTCTACTGTTACATTAGGATCGTAGAAATACATTGCCATTCCTTCTTCCTTCTACTTCTCCATTTAGGAAGTCGTAATCACCAAAATATCTCGACTCTTTTTCCCATTCTTCTTTCTCCCAAGCTGAATATGGGGTTGAAATTTTGTAAGGCGGTAAACAAACCATGAGAACGTTCGAAATTGATTTGGCGATTGAAATGGGCTAGTGTTAAATCTTTCACTCTCTCTGATTACGACTGGTCTGAAAACCAGCTCACAGTGAAAAGCTCAGCCTTGAAAGAGAACACCCAGAATCTGACCACTTGACTTTTGCCACTTCACAACGCAACAATCATGAATTAGGTACGCAAAGAGAAACCGCTACTACAGCGCATTGTATCCTGGGCAGACAGGTACCTGTCAGGCACGCATCAAGGTGTCATACACCTCTTGAGGCTCTGACCAACCTCTTTCCCCCAATGCTTATATAAAGGGAGGCCACTGCCTTCGTCTTCCTCGTGTGAAGCCTCCTCTCTCCAGCTCAACCAAAGCCTTCCTCTGCTTCTGAGAGCCTAGCATATTCTGGTCATCTGTTGTTCACAAATACACTGTGTTGCACAGTGCGTTTCCGTGTCCTGCGGAGGCTGTAGCCGCCATGGTGGTTCTTTCCAAGGGCGAACTGGAGCAGATCGCGCTGCCGGCGGTGCAGCGCCCGGCGCCGCCTCTGGCCGCCGTGCCGGAGGTCGACCAAAGCTCCGGGACGGCGCCAATGGCCGCGCGGCGGCCGCGCGCGCGGTGGCGGCGGCGTGCGAGGAGCGCGGGTTCTTCAAGGTGACGGGACACGGCGTGCCGGCGGCGCTCCTGGCGTGCGTGGAGGCCGCGGGGATAGGCTGCAACGGCGACCTCGGGTGGGTCGAGTACCTCCTGCTCGGCGTCACCGCCGCCGGCGCCGCGCCATTGTCCGTGCCCGCGGATGCGTCTCCCTGTTCTTTCCGGTGAGTTCACTCGCGCGTTCACTTTGCCATACGCCTCTAGAAACTCACATGCTGCTAATCTGTGCATTATCGTAAGAGGAAACTAACCGTCACATGCTGCTTATTAGGACTTCAGAGCAGAGGTTGCTATTTTTTCTAGCACTTGCTAGGATATAATTTGTTCATGTTTGATATTTCATTTGGTCTTTTAAAGGATTAATTGATACTTCTTGCTACGTAAAACAGAATTTTTCGAACCTATGATTGTGCCATTTTTTTTTTGTATTTCCTAGTATAGTTAGGAATCTGTTCACATACTGTAATCAGAGACAAAGAGTCACAAAAGTTTGTATACAAAACAAGCTAGGTATATATGTGAAAAATTCAATATGATTTAAGCTTGTTAAAGCATTTGGCAAATACCCAACAACTGTAAAGAAATATTAACAATTTCGTAGTTCTTCCAAAACATTTATTCTCAACTTTTCGAAGTTCACGGAGACAGGGATGTGGAGCACTAGATAAAAAAAGTGTTAAATATAAAATAGTACAAGCCTATGTTATTTTGTATTTTCCGTGGTTGTACAATGGGAAATTTTGCTATCTTTTTCTTTGAAAAAGTCCCAATATTCCAACCTGGCTGACCTCCTATTAGCCACGAAAGAAACAGGCGATATGTATCACGTGCTGCCCATTCCACCTCAAATTTTCACCGAAATCGGATCACACATTTGATTCCCTGTGGCACAATCAAAGGTCACAAATATCGAAGACGTGAAGCACAAACAGCACGTGTGAATTGCTCGAAAAGTTTGATGGAATCTGAAGCTCTCTGTCTGCCACCTTCACCTCTGCCCCACCACAAAGCCTTCTATGATCTAACAACTGTTCATTTTCCCTCCAGATCATATATACATCGATAGTGTACTATCAATATAAAGGAAGTACGTCCATTCAAATAGATATCAAACTGCAAGTAACTTCAAAAGGTTCGAAATATAATTGTAGGATAACTAAACCAGACAAATAGCCGGACAAGGTCTGCATAATTAAACAACAACTGCTAACAAACTGGCCGCATGTCGGCAATCTCATGCATGAACCTCTCAACCAGAGGTCATCAAGCTTATCACCCTGCTCCGGCAAGGCGCAGACCTACGTGTCATCTGGCCGGCTGCCTCGTCGATCATCGTATGCTTAGTCACTGTTCTTATCCAAATTCTCTGCCGGTCTCCCTTTTAATAATATCATCAAAGGCCTTTGCATTGGTGTAAAGTGGATGAAAAATAAGTTTATTAATTAAAGCTCCCTGAGCTGGCCGACCACCGTACCATACATGCCTGTGCATTGAACCTTTTTGCCTTGTCGTCCATGTATGTTGCAGCACAGCACACCTGGAGTCACGTATTATGATTGCGCCGTTAGAATTTGCGTCACGTGTGATCTCCCTGAGAGCACGTGTGAGTCCCCTGTTGCGTGGCCTACGTCGTGCTGGCCTTCAATAATGCGTGTACCGTGCCTTTCTGCCGACTTCATCCATCCCCTTCGTACCTTTTGTTATTCCAAACATACAACTCTGTTGCTGTTTCTTTCTTTGTTAAGCAACAATCATTGTTGTCAATTGTTATTTCTTTGTGAGGTGAACTACAGCAGGTCAATGGCTGACCTTGCCTGTGTGGTAAACAAAAAGGACTATGATACATAAAACAATCTCTCAATGATAATTAATTAACTACAAGTCTACAATGATGTCTTCCACTTCCACTGAACGTCCAATGTTTTCTTTACTATGCAGTGATCTTCTGAACGAGTACGTTGCGGCTGTGCGAAGGATGACATGCACGGTGCTGGAGCTAATGGCGGAAGGGCTAGGCCTGGACGAGAACGACGTGTTCACCAGGCTAGTGCTTGACGAGGAGAGCGACTCGATGCTGCGAGTGAACCACTACCCGCCCCGCCCGGAGCTGAAGCATCTCGGAGGGCACGGCAGAGGCGGCCAGGTGACGGGGTTCGGCGAGCACACCGACCCGCAGATCATCTCCGTGCTCCGCTCCAACGACACGTCCGGGCTGGAGATCTCGCTGCGGGACGGCAGCTGGGTGTCGGTCCCCGCGGACCGGAACTCCTTCTTCGTCAACGTCGGCGACGCCCTGCAGGTCCTCACCAACGGCCGGTTCCGGAGCGTGCGGCACCGGGTGATGGTGAACAGCGCGCGGCCGCGGGTGTCGGTCATCTTTTTCGGGGGCCCGCCGCCGCGGGAGAGGCTGGCGCCGCTGCCGGAGCTGGTGGGGGAGGGCGGCCGACGCTGGTACAGGGAGTTCACGTGGAGGGAGTACAAGACGTCGGCGTACAAGACCAAGCTCTCTGAGAACAGGCTCTGCTACTTCGAGACCGCGGCGAGGAGCTAGCTGATGTGTAGAAATGTCCGTGTTTGATATGTACTTGTTTTCCCCAGTTTTCTCTAGTTTCTGTATAGTTTTCTTTCTTGGTTAGTTCTTACATTAGATGCAGTGCTCTGTTCTTGTTGCGAAAAAGGAAGTGTTGGGCTTGTGGGTAGGATAACTGGCCGGCCATGTTACCATGTACCTTTGATGGTGTCATGCCTGTAAACGAAGATAGCACACAATAATGTGCGTTGCAACCACAACGTAATTATGAATTTAAACTTCAAAACTATTGTGAAACTAGATATTTGTGAATGAATTTACTATAGCACTTAGTGAGAGTAGTTGGCAACGGGAAGCTTCTAGGTCATGAGCGATCTGACCTTCACCCTCTCTAAATAGGGCCCAATCTCTCTCATATAACTTGTAATCAATTCAATAGCAAGAAATAAAGCCTCTAATATTCTCCCACGTGTATTTGCAATCAAAAGAGAAAGAATTATGGTGCCGGTAGCTAGAATGGATGAACTTCATTCTTGTACTTGCAATCAACTTTCTTGAATCTGTGTTTTTCTTGACATTTAGAGACGCTTTGTTGTAGTGGTAAGAATGAATGATGAGAAATGAAATAGAAAGAAAAAAACAATGTTTCTACGAGATTTGTGACGCACTAATCAGTATAAGAAAGTAATGTTGAATAAAAACATATTTGAGGGTAGGAACCACGAAGAGTGCAATAAGACAATACTTCATTGTGATATAATAGCCACAAATGTGCTTCTAACTAAAAACATTGAAGCATTCATTGGTGATTATGAATCTGCGAGTCTACTAGGTCATTCCAACTCCCATATTAGCATAGTCTTTTGTGATACTCTGTCCATGTTACATTCATCAAAAAGGATGAGTTGTCTGGACCAAGGTGATTGATAAGTTTGTGATATTTTCTTAGACAGAGGTAGAGAATGAGTAAGATTTTGGAATTGTATAGAAGTTTTTGACATTTAATCATTGTATGATATTGTCAGCTGAATAAGTATGCTGGGATCCACGATTATGTTAACCTGAGTTGTATAGTAAACTTGTGCTACCTCTACCCTATTTCAAATTGGTGTTGTTTGGAGCCTTTCTCGCTATTATGATCTATTGGGTCTAACTCTTCAATTCAATTTTTTTTTCCGGATGAGGGCGGAAGTGCAGCAACATTATGAGCCAAATAAATCCATATATATACTTCTCAGAATGTCTAGAAGGAATGGCTTAAAATAACGAATTTCACATGTCAACTTTAAATGAAAACTTGCCTCTTGATTTTGTTTGTCTGTTCACTAGTCATTAATAGTATTTAAAATTCTCGCCACCCAACAACTAAAATGTTCGGCTCAGGCGCCTTGGGAAGATTACGCTGACCACCCGCATGGGCGAGGAGCCGGGCGGGCTGCCAAGCACAATGAGGGCTCCTCCGGCAATGCACCGGCGTATACCACGTCGGCCTGATTCTCGAAGAACCATACGTACGTATCTCTCTCTCTCTCTCTCTCTCTCTCTCTCTCTCTCTCTCTCTCTCTCTCTCTCTCTCTCTCTCTCTCTCTCTCTCTCTCTCTCTCTCTCTCTCTCTCTCTCTCTCTCTCTCTCTCTCTCTCTCTCTCTCTCTCTCTCTCTCTCTCTCTCTCTCTCTCTCTCTCTCTCTCTCTCTCTCTCTCTCTCTCTCTCTCTCTCTCTCTCTCTCTCTCTCTCTCTCTCTCTCTCTCTCTCTCTCTCTCTCTCTCTCTCTCTCTCTCTCTCTCTCTCTCTCTCTCTCTCTCTCTCTCTCTCTCTCTCTCTCTCTCTCTCTCTCTCTCTCTCTCTCTCTCTCTCTCTCTCTCTCTCTCTCTCTCTCTCTCTCTCTCTCTCTCTCTCTCTCTCTCTCGACCAATGTTCTCGATTTAGCTGTCCCACGCGCAAGGCTTTGTGGGAAGAAGTATATCCTCAGTATACACATTAATACTGCACTATAAGTATCTCATTGTCATGTATTATAGTCGCAGGAAGAAGTTCGTGAAGACGACAGAGGACGTGATATACTTAAAATGATTACAAAGAGGATTTAGTGGGAGAAGTGATGTTCACACGGGCGGGCATTCATATGCATCCACACTAGGAAACTTTTTATTGGTCGGTGAGTGCTGCAACCTGGAATATCTTCAAATTAACATGACCACCTTACTACCTGTGAGCTCCTTTTCCCAGTACAATTTTGTTAATTATTCTCTCCGTCCTAATTTATTTATCATAGTAGCAAACATTCTATCTTTCAGATCCTTTAACTAGAAAGATGCCGCGCCTGATTTTCTAAGTTGGCTCATTTGACGCACTGAAAATTTTCTATGTATAACCAAAAAAATCATAAGCTTAAATACTGAAAATTGCAACCAAATGGTCTTATATATTTTTCGTATATGGACAGCAGTATATTAGACTAGTAAACATTGAAACATATAACATATTTTTTATATCTCAGTAACCCTACAAGCTCATTTATAAATGAATAGTCTGTTGTGCAACATTTCGCATATAGCAAACAAAATCGCATTTTCCAAACAGAACGAAAAATTTGGCATAAACTGTGGCAAAAACAGCAAAATCATATGGACATCTTCCTGACTTACTCACCATTACATAGACAGATTGGGTTGTCGAATAAAGAGATGATAAAGTCCACAAAATGTTTGTGGATAGAACATTTATGATAGTAAAGTACATAGACATACTCCATTCATTCTTAAATATTTGGCAGCTTCAACTTTTTTCTTTAGTTTGTACTATTAGCCTTTTCTATAAAACTTTATCCAAATAATTATATAACTTAAGATTAAATAGTTTTTGATGATAGATCGAATGATAGTTATTTCAGTCCAGGTAACTAATTACTTAAATTTATTTTTTTGGTAAACATTTGAAGGAAGTCAAATAAAAAGAAATGAAGGGAGCTTATGATTTAGATATACTTTTAAACAAGGTGGTTTAGATAGAATGGGGATATAAATTGATCCTGAGGACGGTGTATAGAAAGGCTAATTATTAGCGGTTCTCCTTGGTTGGTTTGCAGAAAAAATAATAGGCGTTGCATTGGTCAATACAAAACCACAGTAATTAAGAAAAACAAAGAAAAAACGGAAGAGAGAGGTAACATATAGTTGAATGTTGCTATAGGCCGGTTGCAGCCTGCGTAGCATGATAACAGAGACATCTGACAAAGTTTGTAAAAAAAATAAAGTATTAAGTATGAAGGACTGAGTTCATACATCAATATCCTCAACAATTAACTGACAAGAGCACACTAGCACTTATCTGCTACAATTAATTAAAATGTGCCAGGCGGGCCATCACGAAGCCCTGAACTTTGAGAACTTGTAAACCAGAGGCAAAACTTGATGTTGGTGCTGGTCCAGGCTCGTAGCTCGCTACAGCACAGCGTGGGTGCCAAGCATGCACTCGGCTTCCGAGCACGCGACAAAGAAGGCGCAGCCCACCGCGATGTGCACCGTGCAGGGGATTCTGGGACTCGCTTATGTACTATCGGGGAGGGTCTAGAGGTGGAGCTTTGCCGCGGTGTCCAACTTCAGAATTGTTTATTTACCATCTTTCTTGCATCAAACGGTGAATATTATTTTTACTGGCGTGGATTCATGTAAGGTGCCCAATGCGATCGCATTGGGATAGGTAAAAGATAAGAATTCATAGTTTAAAACAAAATATTTCATATTTGTTAAATTATTCGGGAAATTTGAGGGTTCATGAATAAAAATCGGTCTCTTTGACCAAATTTATAGAAACGAATAACTTGGAATGGGGGTGGTACTTTCAATTATTCATGATAGGGAGTTGAAGAGATGAGTAAAATATAGCCGGCCATAGAATATACTCACTCAGTTTTACAACCATACAAATGTGATGTATAAATATTAGTAAAATAAATATAAAATTGTAATTAGTTTTGGCCGGTGAGTACATTCTATGCCCGGCTACACAATAGCTTATTTATGTGGCCACTTCAGTTCTACGATATTTGTATTACAGATTTACGACAATTTAAATAAAATTTACAACAACATGTACGTGTCGCTCGCAGACTTATACTAAGAATGTAATAAATAATGTATCAAAATACCATGAATCAAAATATTCGAATGTCGTAAATTAGGACAATACATGGAACTATTGTGTAAAGCTAAGGATTGACATAATTCATGCAAACTACCATTAAGGTAAGAGTCTATATATTGGCGTCCTGATCTAAAACCAGAGGCATTGTCGCTGCATGAGTTGGTGAAGGCACCCAATTATAATCTCTGATCAATGCTGCTACATCCGATTGGGCTCGATACTTGAAATGAAAGGGAAGGGTTGCAGATAGTAACCTCACCCTACTAAACAAAAAGTATCAACATCCATCTCAAGAGTATCACTACCGAGCAGTAATACTTATCCATAGTACTTGGAGCTTCAATATGCTGAAACAGTTTGTTCAATTCCTCGTTGCTCACTGAAAGTTTTGTTGGATGAGTTGGTAATGATGCAGAAGGGGTGGCTACAATTTCAATGTTAAATTTAATGATTTCTCGATTGAAGCTTCTTTCTCTAGTTCTCAAACTGGAGAAAGTTGTTGCTTCCTGCTAGTTGCATAAGGCGAGATGTATCTTGTGCAAGTAATGTTGAAAATGTAGTCAGCCGTAGCTTCTGCATCACTACGCACTCATCCAACAACAGTTTCAATGAGCAATCAGGAATGGAACAAGCTGATTCAAAGCTCCAAGTTTTATCGATCAGGGTAGCACCACCCTTTAAAGTATTCATTCCTCTGAGATGGACATTGATATTTTATGTTTAAAAAAAACTCGACTTGCGGGGGGTAAGACAGCCACGGACATTGTTTTTAGGAAGAAGATCTTCTCACGCAGGTCGAGAAAACCCCCGAACCGCTGCCCCACCCATACACAGTGGCACCGTAGCCCATGTGAGACGACCAGCGACCTGGGTCGGGCTTAGACATGTGGTTTGGTTGTGGGACAGACGAGAGAATTTTTCTTTTATTTTTTCTACAAATTGTGCAGTACCCAGGGATTGAACCCTGGGCGGGAGCTCTCCAGCTAATGTCCTTTGCCAGTTGCACCGTGAGTCCCTTTGCGATATTTTTCGTTTAGTAGGGCGAGATGACTACATGCAACCCTTCCGATTTATTTCTAGTATCGAGCCCCCTTCATATGTAGTGCCAATGATCGAGGATTATTATAGGGAGCATTCACGAGCTAATGTAGAGGCAATGTGCCCCGGTTTAAGAGCAAGATGCGTACAGAGATTCTTATCTTAAAGGTCGGTTTAAGAGCAAGAGGCATGCATTATATCTCTTTTAAGTTTTCTCTCTTTTTTCCTTATACATTTCCATTTAGAAAGTCAGAGTCACCAAAATGTGTCGACTCTGTTTCCTTCTCATTTTGTTCCCAGAATGAAATTAAGGTTGAAAGTTTGTAAGGTGGTAAACAAACCATCATTTGAGAACATTCAATATTTATTGGTGATTTTTCTTTTTGCGAATGAAAATTTAGGTTAGGACTGGTCTGAAAACAAGCTCACAGTTAAAAGTTCAGACGGTTTGAAATCAGCTTACATGGAAAACCTCAGCCTTGATAGCGAACACGTGTGCATCCTCTGTTGCAGGGCCTAAGTCGAGCTGGCATTCAATAATGATAGTAGCCCTGTATCGTTCCTTTCTGCCGACTTCATCCACCAACCTTCGTACCGTTTGTTGTTATTTCTTTCTTTGTCAAGAAAAAAAAATCTGTTATCGTTAATTGTTATTAAGCAAAACATCTATAGTATGCATCCTCTACAGAAAACTACTCCATTGCCTTTTTGTACATGCAGTGATCTTCTGAACAAGTACGTTGTGGGCGTGCGAAGGATAACATGCACGGTGCTGGAGCTGGCGGGGGAAGGGTTGGGTCTGGACGAGAAAGACGTGTTCACCAGGCTGGTGCTGATGCTGCATGTCATCCTTGGAGCTGAAGCAGTTGGGAGCAGCAGGGCACGGCAGCGGCCGGGTGACGGGGTTCGGCGAGCACACGGACCCTCAGATCATCTCCGTGCTCCGCTCCAACGACACGTCCGGGCTGGAGATCTCGCTGCGCGACGGCAGCTGGGTGTCGGTCCCCGCGGACCGGAACTCTCCTTCTTCGTCAACATCGGCGACGCCCTCCAGGTCCTGACCATGCAACGGGCGGTTGGGCCGGAGCGTGCGACACCAGGTGATGGTGAACAGCGCGCGGCCGCACGTGTCGGTCATCTTCTTCGGCCGTGGGAGAGGCTGGCGCCGCTGCCGGAGCTGGTCGGGGAGGGTGGCCAACGCTGGTACAGGGACTTCACGTGGGAGTACAAGACGTCGGCGTACAGGACCAAGCTCTCCGAGAACATGCTGTGCTACTTCGAGACCGCGGGGAGCACTGCCGTCCCGACGAATTTGGAGGCCCTGTGCAAAATACCGACCATGGGCCCGTGGCCTTTACTTTATGTGACAAAATGCCATGATGAATGAAAAAACTAAATAGAACAAAATTACCTCAACTTGAGCAGGAGCAATGGAGTCCCAATATCTTGGATCAAAAATATCTGGATGAAAAAAACTATCCACGGAGGGCAGGTTATCATCTGGTGATGAACTATCCAAATTAACAACAACAATAGTAATATCCATGTTATTAGCAGCGGTCTAGCTGCCTGAACTTTTGTGCTATCAATAATAACTTCCTCACCAATATTTGTTACCTCTATCTATCCATCATGAGGATCAATTGTCTATGAAGGACCTTGTGATTCTCTCAAAACAGATATGTCCATAGCTACTTTCTAAGATTTAGTTAGACTTTCTAGTCTTTTCTTCTTCTTACGCTTTCATAACCAGAATCATACTTCCTGATCCTGTTTGAAGAAGACATCCCTAGGGCCAAATAAAATCGATTATGCACTGATCTGTAATCAATAATCGATGTGGAAAAAGAAAAAAGAACTTGGAGACCAGAGAGCAGTTTGTGCCTTTATCAATTGATCAGTTCCTGGGCGTGATCGAGTTTTCAATGCAGAGGAGAGGGCGCGCAGGGGCGAAAGGGCAGGAGCGAGGCGGAGATCGAGTTTCAGGATGAGTCGAAGAAACATTGATCGATCTTGTCGTTTGAGTTTCTGTTGTTTTGGGCCTGTGAATATTGGATACCTGGTCCAAAAATTTGGGCCCCTAACAATTTGGAGGCCCCATTCCATCGCACCGTATGAACATGCATTGGGACGGCCCTCCAGCGAGGAGCTAGTGGCTGATGTGTAGAAATGTCCATGATTAATACGTTTTTTTTTTGCTGTTTTCTCTCTAGTTTTTGTATAGTTTTGTTTCGTGCTTAGTTCGTGCTTTAGGTGTAGTGCCCTGTTCTAGTTGTCATTCCAACTCTCATATTAGCATAGGTGTTTGTGGTACTCCTGGACATGTTTGTCCATATCAAAAAACAGAAATGTTGCACCGCAATCGGCCCCCATAGCGCGTGCCACGTCATCGCTGGTTCCTGTGCCGTCCGATCCTGACGCATCCGGCCGTCGCGGGGGCGACGCGTGGCGGGGTGTCTTTTGCGGTCAAACCCCTCGAGGTCTTCCTAGATTTCCAATAGATACATTGCTACAGTCATCCCGTTTAAATTTTATGCGCCCGGATCCCCGTGGTTTGATCTAATCAAATACGAAGAAGAGAAAATGCAAAAAATGCCGTTCAATGCTAGCTGTCTCCAGCGACCGGTGCTACGTCGGTTAAAAAAGTTGAAGGTTGACTGCATGGCTGGCGTGAGCTGGCCTACGCGGTGGTCCGCGTTCTGGTCTTTGTCGGTTCGAGCTGGTCTTCGGCTTCTGTTGTCGCGTTCTAGCACGT
>LAPY01000441.1:139090-153379 GCA_000970635.1 Eragrostis tef | reverse complement strand
GTCATGCCGGCCGGCGCTCCGACCGTTGGTCGGACGCGTGGCGCCCAGAGGAAGGGGACGCGCGTTAACGTCCCTCTTTCATAATGATGCACTGATCTGGTTAGATGGAAGTCCAATACCAAAAGCACCAAAGAAAAGAAATTTGGTTTCGTCATAACAAATGACAAATAATTTCAGATAAAAAAGGTGCAAGTAACTTGCCACCTATCGTCTTTTTGCAGCTGCTGATTTGCTACACAGTCGTGACAAAAATATTTGCTCTACAGAAACCTTCTAAAGTATTCTGAAATGTTTGTGTCGCTCCTCATATGGCAATCACGTGAAAACGAAAATGGCTCTGCATCTTCTTGTTGGAGACATCAACGAAAATAGCCTCTTCTTTCACTGTCGGCGGTTTTTTTTGTAAATTATTCTGTCGGCGTTTAATGCAGAGGCAATTACTACATTCATACCTCAAAATCGGACTTTCAATTGTAATACAATATTACGGGAAACGAGCTAGGCGTTTCTCACCGAAAAAACACACAGAAAGGAGTATATCTTTTTTTGTGTGTGTGATTACATAGTACAACTCAAACACTCACAACGCACGTACGTTCACCCAAATTCACATAAGTAAACCTTACTTTTATAAACATCTTCGAAAACTGAGCCGGCATATCTTCGATATTGACAAATTTACCACTGGCGTCTCGCTATCGACGACCACGTCGTCCACCGCTGAAAGCACAAAGCCGGTAAATTCTAAAAAATTCGCTCCCACAAGAAGTCAAACCCAAGACTTAAGAGGTACTCTCGGGTGCTTTAACTGCTAGACCAAGACCCATTTTGTAGAAGTACTATACAACTATATGGGGAAGAGGATAGTCATGATCCAACACAAATTTCAAAATCAAGTTTGGGGACAAAGTAAAGAGGATTGGATGAATTGAATTACGCATCGAATCCAGATCCAAATCCATTTGGAAATAGAAATAAGGCTCTGATTCAAGTATTTTGTTTGGTTCTCACAAAATAAGTGAAGTTAATTTTCAATTGATGTTTCGTTACATGATCTGATAAATTTGAAATGAATCACCATCCCATTTACAATTGCGTTGATTTGTTACAAGCACCTCACCTACAACAAAAAATGTGGCTGCAAGACACTAGCCAGGAGGACTCGGGAGAAGACCGATCATCACCATAGACGAACGTGGAGCTCAGGCTTGACAAATGTAGTTGTGGAGCTGTGAAAGGGATCTTAGCTTAATAGTTAAAACACTTGAATAACATTTTTAAAATCTTCGATTCTCTGTGAGGCGAATTTTTAGGATTTAACGGTTTTGTGGTTTCAGCGGCAGGTGATGTAGCCGTCGACAGTTGTGAGCTTGATGAGTGTCGGTTGCCTGTAGCCAAAAAAATTCGCCCCCGCGGGTATAACGGTGGACTCCAGCGCAGAGTCAAGGTCCCTAGTGCTTACCATGGTCGAGCTGCCGAGGTTGCTGTCGCCCGAGGGTTCTCGCAGGTTATATCGCGCGGCTCCACATGAATGGAGTGAATTATTTTTTTTTTGTTGAGTGGTCAAAAAGGATCTAACTTCATGATAATATTTGGCTTGTGTTAACAGCAGATTTTTTCTCAATTCATGGCGTAGAGAATGACAAAGTTTTGGATTTTTTTCAATAAATTTTTTGTTCTGCGATTGTGTATTTTTTTACTTTTGTGATTATGAATTTCAAATCTGTGTCATGTTGTGTCTTGCAAATAGAACCAGTCTTTTATCCTTAGAGAATAATCGGCCTTATATATTAAAAAGGTCACTCTAGAGGATTAAGAAAAGAAATGGGCTTAGTGGCGAAGCTAGAAGTCTAACAACCTGAGTGCCAGTGCCCATTTAGGTGAAAAATTGGTGCAAAAAAGACTAAACTAAATTTTTTATCCTGTGCCATGACACTCGGGAAGCCTCATGTGGCTTCGCCCCTGAATGGACTATAATATGTGATAAAAGAAATTGAATTATGCATTATACGAGCTACACCGATCAGAAATACTAGGCAGTTTTGCGCGCTCCGCCACGCCCGGAAAAGGAAGGGAGCTTCGTCTTGTTCGTCTGACTCAAAGAAAGAAAACACACGATCCTCTTTTTCTTTTTTTTTTCTTGAAATGCAAATACACATAAGTTAAGGGGACTTTTTTTTTGTGCTAAAGTAACAAAAGCATCTGTACTCAGGAATGAGAAGGTCAGTTTGCAAATGCACATGATCCAAGGGCTTATTGGCAAAATTGCAAAGAGCTGACCACGTGGACAGTTTTGGTCCACGTCTTCCTTTCTCGTTCACTCCGCCCCTATCCTTTTCTTCCCGTCGCTTTCATTCTGTTCTCTTCCTCACTGCTTCTTCCTCTGCACCGAAGCTCCATTTTCTTTCCCCTGCCCATCATGTCGCACGCGCGCGGCACAGCCAGACCACTCCTGCTCGCTGCTTCGGCTTCAATTCCTCTCCTCTGGCGGCGTCGCGTCGCGAACCAAGTCCAAGCACCGATGGCATGTGCCCAGTCGCCACAAGCTGAAGGGGAGCTCGACGTCCGACGGCTCCGGATGCGGTCCATCGCTGGCCCTGGACCAAGGTGCGCGATTTGTTGTCTCCCCACCTCTCCTCGAGCGCACCGTCACCGGGCTGCGTGATGTCCGTGCCACATGTCAGAGAGATCTCTCCACGAGTCAAACGGTACGGAACTCCAAATTCAAAACCGCACGCACCAGGTCCATGCACCGCAACGATCCTATCCGTCCATCCATCTCACTTTACCCCAGGAACGTTCCGATGCTGCACATCGTCCCCGTACGGTGTGCACAGCGGCGGACCGGCCTCCTTCGGCCTCGCCAAATTCAAAAACGGCCGCTCCACGCTGCCGCCCACCCGTGAGACGCAGTAGGCCAGGCACCTCCAACGGCTCCAAGTCCAAACACAGACCGTAGGAATTTTATCCAGAAATTTCATGCCGATTAGGTCTGTATCGTAGGGAGTAGGTGGCGTCCCGGGGATCAAATCGGCGGGCGTCCAGGAGTATCTAAGCAAATCGTGAGGAATTTCGCGCTTCTGTGGTGGTTGTTTCTTGCATTTCTTTCTTGTTTCCGAGCTGTTTGGTGATGCGTTTGTTTCTTTTGGTCGGTTCTTGCAGATTGACGGAAAGGTAAGGATTGGAGAGAGGGACGAGGAGCGTCAGGTGAATCTGAGGTGAGAATCGCGGAACATGTGGGGATTTGGTTGGTTCTTTTGGGGCGGGGATTTGTTGGTTCGGCCCCAGATAGAGTTTTTCTAATGCGTTCGTGGGCTGTTGGATGCGAATTTCTGGAAAGAGTTCACTCCTTATGCTTTCGTTGGTACTTGGATGCGAATTCGAGGAAGGAGTTTAGCGATCTGAAATTTGAAATTCTGTTGGTTTTTCTTTATTGAGGTCTTTGTCTAATCCATGCCCCTCTTTGTGTTGCTGCTTTCTTGCAGGTATCTTAGATTTGTACTGGTCCTCGTAGACATTGAAAGAGCAGGAGCCGAACCAGGCCGAGCAGTAGGTGTGTAAAATTTGGAGCATTAGTTGTTCATGCGTCCTCTGAATTCCGCCTGTCAATATCACATAAATTTACTGCGTAGATCCAGGAGAAGAGCAACAGGAATCAGGACACCAAGAACAGGAGAAGGGCAGCAGGAGTAAGAAAAAAAAAACTGATTTCTGATTCCGTTTACTGATGGTCACGTATCTATTGGGTCTTGAATCAGTGATGTGGTATGAGTTTCTTGCAGATTGTCAAGATGCCTGAAGTGAGGGTTGCCACCAGGTCGGTGCTTTCCGACCACTCTGGTGGTGGGTTCTTTATCAGGAGGGTGGTGTCGCCAGGAGCTGTGGTGGTTAAGGGTGGTGTCAAGCCGCTGGCTCGACGGGCCCTGACACAGTCCAGCAACAAGGAGAATGTGCCACCAGCGGGAGCTGTGAGGGCTGCACCGAAGAAGAGGAGCCCCCTACCTGACTGGTACCCAAGGACCCCTCTCCGTGACATCACATCAATTGCGAAGGTGATGAATATTTCGTGGCTGTTCTCCAAACTCTGTTAATACTGTGACTATTTTTATTCTAAGGTCAGAGTTCTTTGGTGCTGTTGTATCTAATGCATTGTTTTCTTGTCACGATATGCTGCAATGTTTCCCTTTCTGGCGGTGGGTTCTTTATCAGGAGGGTGGCGTCGCCAGGAGCTGTGGTGGTTAAGGGTGGTGTCAAGCCGCTGGCTCGACGGGCCCTGACACAGTCCAGCAACAAGGAGAATGTGCCACCAGCGGGAGCTGTGAGGGCTGCACCGAAGAAGAGGAGCCCCCTACCTGACTGGTACCCAAGGACCCCTCTCCGTGACATCACATCAATTGCGAAGGTGATGAATATTTCGTGGCTGTTCTCCAAACTCTGTTAATACTGTGACTATTTTTATTCTAAGGTCAGAGTTCTTTGGTGCTGTTGTATCTAATGCATTGTTTTCTTGTCACGATATGCTGCAATGTTTCAGTGTCGAAATTGTTATTTTTATTGCACTAGGAGTTCCCTGGTTACCTGGTTCTGAAGTAGAATTCACGTTCAGAACATAAAACAGTATTATATTGGTGTAACATATATTTTTGTGCATCACAGCGCGATTTGTGAATTCTGTTAACCTGTGTATCGATGCCATAGTGAGAAGGATAGTAGCACCTAATGCTGGTCAAAACATTTCATGCTTAATTCAGTAACTAATAAAAAAAGTAATTAAGTTTCAAATGACTTGGAGTATTTGTCTTAGAAGTTACAAAATTACTATTGATCCATGTTTGTTCCGCCTGCTTGGATCTTACTGAAGACTGAAAAAAACCCCGAACATTTCACATTATGTTTTCTCTGATATGCCACACAGGTTATGTGGTAAGATTCAAGATTCCAGTGAGATCTTAGCATTGCTGTTGATCATTTGAAAAGAGAATCTTACTTTTCAAATTTCAACAGCTTATCTAGTGTTCAAGATAATGTCTAGAATATCATATTTAACATCTTTGTTCAATGTCTGAGTTTTACTGGTTCAGTTAACTTCAAGGCTATATTAAAAAAAGAAAAGAAATTTAAGGCTAATACATTATGGAAGCATATTTATGCTGTTACAGAAAATGTCAAATATCCTTTGCATACTATGTTATGTAGATGTATTGATACTTTTTTTTGGGAACATGTAGATGTATTGATATTGAAATTACTGAAGAGTATTGTAATACTTTAATGAGAAAACTTGTGAATAAGTGAGAATACTTCACATATAGATGCAATGTTACTTTCCACATGGATGGCGGATTTAAATTTTGCAGCAAATTTTGTGTTGTTTTCAGCAAATCTTGTTTTGTTTTGAACTCCCTAGATGATTATTCACCTCATATATCTTTGATGACGTCCACAGTTTTAAACTTTGCTGCAAACTTTGCTTGTCCACTATTACCTCTGGTTTGGTGTGTATGCGTGCCTTCTCAGTAAGAAGAATCTCTCAATTTTTGCTTGTCTACTGTTTAACTTCAGATGCATGTCCACTGTTAACTTTGGTTGGAGAAAAATGTATATGCATAGATTTCCGTTGAGAAGATTGGACTCAATTTTCTTGTCTACTATCAGTTTCAGATGCATTTTTGGTTAGCTCCTCAGAAACCTGCTTCTGTGCTAAGTACTAAATTCATCTTGCAGGCCCTTGAGAGGAGAAGAAGTCGACTCGAGGATGCTGCAGCTCTGCAGCAGATCCAGTGGACCGAAGATCCAACAACTCCAGTACAAGTAGAGCAGAATGTTCCTCAAAGCGCACCACTAACTCATGAAACACTGGTTGTGGTTACCTCTGGTCCTGGCTCAACTCAAGTTGTTGCAAACCCCACAACTTTGTCTGCCGAGGGCAAGCTGAATGCATCTTCCTCTCCATCTGACTGCTCCTTGCAGACATCTCCATTGAAACCAAATGATCCAGCTCTCGCTGATCTGGAGAAGGAACTGTCTGGTTCAATTGAGCAGATTGAAAAGATCGTGAGTCGAAACCTAAAGAAAGCCCCAAAGGCTGCTCAGCCTTCCAAGATGACTGCCCAGAGACGTACCCTGATGTCCATGCGATGAGCTGAGCCCTTCTCTTGGCAGCATGGTTCTCTTCTGCCTGCAGGAGTACTTCCTGGTTCTCTACTTGAGGACACTGGGGTAGGGGTGGTATCAAGCTCTCTGCTTGAGGGCCTACAATCATCAGTTAATACATTGTTTGTGGTACCGTTGAAAGCTTACAACAAAAGGCCTTCACTTGTGTTTGTGTATAGCTTATCTAGCAGAAGAATAACCAGTGTCATTAGTAAGAATCTTTGAGATACAGTAACTGAATAGATGTAAGATGGGAACACAGTTTTGAGTTGTAACAGTTTGAATACTTCCATCGTAGCGTGACATAGTATCTTGTTAGCATTTCCCAGTTTCGTAAATTGCGGATCAATGTTCTTGGCATTATGGCTGAATGAAAGTTCTTACATATATTCGGTGTGCCTTGTTTCTTACTCCAGAATTACTTGATTGTGGTGGTGTGGTTTAATGTCTATATTGGTTTTTTGGGGTTGTTTACAGCCAGTTTACGGTGCTCCCTTGGTCTGAGTCTTGTATCAGCTGTTGTCCACTTGTCCTTACAGAGATGGACGCTCTAAGAGATGCACACTATGCTGCTAGCAATGCGCAGGTTGTGCGATGTGAATGAATAACAGGGTTCGTGGACTTCCTCTTCAAACACGTTTAGGAAATGTGATTAATAATGCACCCTCTTCTGCATCTGCAACAGCTGGGAATTTTTTGGGGCCCTAGTGCCTTATGAATTTTGAAGCAGCATCTGATCTTAGACTATTCGCTTGCACCCGCCCTGGCTTCTCAAAAACGCATCTTGACAACAACGGCGATCATGATGGCTGTTGCTGGTGCCGGATGCAGCCATGGAGGGGGCAGAACGGAGCAGCCGGGGCATCAGCCGATGATACCTACCGGCTACCGAAGCACTCCTGGGCTCTGCCGATGATGCCTATGCCTCAACTGAACATGTTCTCCCTGCCCTCGATGAGCTGCTGTGTGCAAGCCCCGCAGCCAAGAACTCAGGTCCAGCTACGCTGCAGTCGAAGAAGGCAACATGATGTCCATGCTGGTAGTCGTAGAGTTGACAGGCAGTCTATTTTCATGAAGCAGCCAATTCGAATCAAATGCTTATATATTTCTTAAACGTTGAATTGTTATGTATCTTTCTCAACTTCTGTTTGTAACACAGGTGTTTCGACTCTAGATTGGACTTCTTTCTGAACTGAAAAGAAACATCAGTTATGGCATGGCATATACTGGTAGAGATGTACATCCGGTACATCTCTTTCTTGAACTAAAAATGATCAATTATGGCATGGCAAATACAGGTAGATATAAATATCTAGTACATCTCTTTCTGAACTAAAAAGAAAGCATCAGAAAAGCCTTGCAGCAGTTACAAGGTTCCCTAGCCTATTACATTTACAGTTTAAAACTTGCAATTTAGAGAGCTCAGGTCACATCGACATATGGAAATCTTCAGGAGGATTCAGAGAAAGATGGAATCATGTTTAGGACACAAGAAGCACTGATACAAACAGTTATGGCATGGCATATACAGACTACAGAATTCGATAATTGGTATCGAAGAAAACAAAAGGAAACAAAAAAACTACAAGCACGGATACTCAAATGTTCTGAAAGCATGCTATGAGATCGACTGCAACAGCAATACTGCATCAACATACATTCACATTAATGACTGCGAACATATGATTCATCAGTTTTCTTGGGAGCGGGGTATTGGCAGCATGCTGAATCTTGTGAAAGCCAGTAGATATTCCTCATCTAGGACCCTGCCAACAAGATCTGTAGCATGTGTGGCACCAGCTAGGTCTACATGCTGCACACAATTCTTCATTGCATATGCACGTAAGCCAATAGACAGCCTCGTGAATGCACAATTCTGAAATAGATTGGTGGAACCCAAGATGTGCCCTACTCCAGATTTCTGACAATCTGGTACTTTTGTGATAACATGAGCAATGATGAGAACTGCAGAGTAAAGCATCTAGTCAATTTCTGGCACGTCATTCAAACTGGAATTCAAAATGGGTGATATCAAATGTCAAATGAAAGAAATTCTTTTCTTAGTTTTATACAGAAGGTAAGGCATAATGCGTCAGCATATATAGTCAAGATGGATGGCTTGTCTCTTGCGGGAACCAATATTATGCTCGTTAACTTGTGGAATCAAATTATGTTTGTGACAATTGTATACTAACCCAAATATGTGTATAAACTAACCTGGGTACCAGCAATTATGGTATGATTCAGTGGATCGGCTGCACAAGAAATCACTCTTTGAGATAAAGGAATGAACTTATTCTCTGCAAGTTGCTTATCTTCAGACCCTCTTCTTTCCTCACTGTAACAAGAGAATCAAGTGAGAAGGTGAGAATAAAGATAACACATATTAATGAGGGCAAAAAAACATAGGTGAATAGCCAGAAGACTGGGACCTTTCAAGATACGTACCCAGCAAATAAAAGAACATTCAGGTAATATAAATATATTCTGTGGAAAGATACATAGTAAAGAAAAGATCGACTTACCTGTAGTCCACATGGCATGCGGAGCTGGTATCTGGATGAAAATCCAGTAGATAAAGTCCATCGTTTGAGGAAGACCCAACTGCATATATCTGGACAGCATAACCATATTATATGCACCAAACACCATAACATCAACAAGAACCAGTAGAAAAAGACTCGCTTGTCCCAGAATTTTGGGTGATCAGTGATATTCTTACTGAAGACGTCGGCAGCCAAGTTGGTTTGCTCACATGTTTCTGCAATGCCAAGTCCGTGCTGTCCCTGGTAAAACAAAAGGTAGAGCACCCCAAACCAATCAGGACCTGTTCCAAAATCTTACCTTAAAGAGTATTTTCTAGGAACTGTGATTTGAAAATCCATAGGGAATACTGACAACCAAGCAGGAGGAGGGCAGTGCAGGTGACTCACAATGAGGTTGTTAACATTCAGGACTCCAGACCTCCAGACCAAAGAGAAATCCACTTCTATCCCCATAATGAAGCACGGTGAAACAAGTAGACCAGCTATTGTGGATTAAACATTTTGATATCAAAAAAACTATAGATGGAAGGAAAATTCTGATAAGAATAAATTAAATTACGTCTTGTTGTAGGGTCAGGCACTGATTATTAGAGGGAAGTCTTAGATATTTACCAGCCATCATCAAGATGGAAGGCCAAATGATAAGAACAAGAAGGGTTGAAGTCTATCGACAGAATTGGGCTTGAAACAATGTTTGCTTGTTCCTGAAATAGTAAAGTTCAAAATAATGTTTTACAGATGATATGTTAGATAATGGTTACAAATGTTATAATTGGGAAGTGGCTCCAAGTCATACTTATTATGGCTATTTGAAGGATAATTCACGTTAAATCATCTTCATCTAATCTAACATATAAGGAAAATATGTCAAACTGGAGGGTATGTATTTGGATGTGTAAAGCTTTTATATATAGGAAAAGAAATGGCATACCTTTAGTGATGCGATTTTTTCCAACAATGTTGATATCTTCACTGATAACAATGGTCGAACCTGAAACAAAAGACTATCATCCCAGAACCAAGCCAAGAAACACAATCTTGTGTTCAGCCATGGCATTTTCACATGAAAAGATAAATGGTCACAAAATGATGAAGACATAACAGTTACGATTGTACCTCATTGTGGCTTTGAAAAGCAGCCGATGTATTTCCCTTTCGCAGATCCCAAGCATAAATCGTGCCATTTTTACTTGCAACAAACACCGTCTGAAAAATAAATTGTGACCCGAAGTATAAAAACTAAGAAGTTAAGAGGAAAGGTATGGAGCAGATGAACGGGTGCACATCTGGTGAAAAATAGGCTAGAAGTTGGAAATGTGAAAATTCCATCAAAAAACACAATTGATATCCAAACAAATTCAGAAAAAAGTTAGCATACATAGTTGCTACAATATTATAGTTACTCCAAACTCTACATCGTTTGGAAGATACAAAAATGTCAAATGTGGGTTTTAATTGCACTTAGGAGGACAAATAAAGTGTTTTTGTTTTTTAGCGCATATCTGTGCCACATTTAACATTTTTTTTTATCTTGCAAACAGTGCCACGTTTTTAATTGCATGTTTAGATGCAACCGTGATATTGCATCAACTATGTATACTAATTTTTCAAAAAACAATAATCAGAAATTATGTTTTTTCGGACAGAATTTTCTCACATTACATATGTACCCCAGATGAACAGCCAAAGATTACAGAAAATGTATAATAAAGAATCAAAGACATACAACTAGCTAAGCCTCCTCTTGCCTAAATAACTCGGTAGCACTATGTTCACTTCACTGTATCTAGATTATTAATTTTATGGAAGTCGTGCTTGATCACTAAGTGGATATAATATCATGATTCATAAAGCTACAAACCAACTGTTAGTAAACATTTAGACTACACCATGAGAACTAGCCTACCCGATTATCTGTATTTAACTTCATGCTGTTGAATTGGGATTCTGAAGATGCCGCAAGCTCCAAACAGTGTGTCTTACTTAGCCGCCTGTCCCACATGTAGACTGCCCCATCAAGGCCTGATGCAAATACCCTATGGAAGGAAAACTGATAAGTGCAAAGTCAATAATGTCCAGAAAGAAAATACTAGTTTTGCATACTGCTACAACATTTCCTGAGCACTTGATAGCAGCGCTAACCTACAACCACCATAACTAAAAAAATGGCATTACAGTTCACGAACCAACACCCACTACAAGTAGTCTACATTCTATGACATCTTTGGTAACCCACTGCAACCCACCCTGGAAACGAAAAGAGGGCTATCACTCTGAGTCTGAGCACACAAAATTTTTTCGCTTTCCTATGTTTTAGCTTCGCAACAGAGGTAAAAATTTATACCCCGTTTCGAAGATAGAAAAACCTCACAACATAATGTGCGCTCTTGTTTAAAGCAAGCTTCACAGTACTACATTGCAACGTTTTATGATGACCTTAAAATGGAAGAATATGATGGTATGAAGGGATGAATAGGAATCCTACCGTGATTTATCATCAGAAGCAAAAGCTAGATCAGTCAAACTTTTGTGGGATTCAGAGTAGAGCACAGGAAATTTGGATTTTCCTTTGTGTAAAATCTGAAAAGATAATAATAAGAATCAGAGTGATCAATGCGATGAAGAAAATTATTTTGCATAATGTTAAAAGATCCTCATAATGCACTAAGATTTAAAAAATTCAAACACAATTTGCACTGAAATATTCTTTGAAAGGCTTTTCATTAGCATTGTAACACCTTTTTTTTGGCATCTGAGCTTGTCTAACTTATCCCAGATTTAGACCCAGCTTATATATGACAATTTTCGGTTCATTTTGTAGCTATGTCACTGATAGAAAAAAGAATGGAAAATACAAGGTAAACTTTTGATAAAACAAAAAATACAAAGTGATATTATAGGAATAGAATGTTGAGGTAAAGAATATCTGACTTCCCAAATATAATATTGAGTTTAAGAATATCTGAATTTCCCACGAAGATAACAAAGGGACACATTTCAATATTTCATAAGTACCCTAGAATGGATGTGATACATTTATTAGGAAAAATGCAAATGTTACTTACTTCAGTCGGCACGGATGAGACATAGCCAATATCAAACAGGAAAACTTTTTCACTTTGACTGGATGTGCAAGCAACCTGCACCAGGTATTCTCAACGATGAAATACATAGAAATCAAATGCACTTGAAATGTTTCAGTTTGGACTAGATAAACCATATAGTAATTCGTAAAGACCCTAATCAATTCTAGTTAGTCTTAGCAAGCATCACTAATACTATGCAGCCAAAATAACTTTGGAGCTGAAGGGACTGGAAACAAAAAATAGAATGCTACATGAAGGACCAAGAGGCTACATACCTCATCTTGGTTTCCTGGATTCCATCGGACAGTGTTTAGGGGAGTCGGGTTAGGTATATGAAGCAAATAATTTGATGAGTCATCCGGCAAACCTTTCAAGAATAAATTAAAAAAAAAAGAATGGAAGAGCAATTCAGTATAACCTGAGAGAGTAAGCTATTAAGAAAGAGGTTTGTAAAAGAACAATTGAGGTGCCACTTCTCATCATCACGTCGCACTCGCATGTCATTCAAATCTCTCAGAATATACAAGTTCTACAGGTTTGCATTAGCAAGAATGCAGCAACAAATGGTACAGAATTACGTCCATGTTTTTCGAGAAAATCAATTCCTTAAGCTGACTTCCAATATCCAAAACAAATAGAAAAAATTTGGCAACACACCTTATCAAAGAAAAAATTTGAACCAGACAAAAAAAAAATACTTGATAGAAGAACACAAAAGCTTTAGTTTTCACTTACTGCATGATGAGCCATATATTGAGCAGTACAAAGTCTCAAAGTCATGCACTGTTAAGCACCCTGAGAATGTCACTGATGCAAGGTATACTCCCTACACATTTAACAGAGACAAGAAAGGTGGTCAAATATTTTAACTATGTGCCTAAAAGTTAACAAGAAAGCAGTTGAAATAAGTAGTGCTGCTAAGGAAAAGAAACAATTTCACATGTTTTGCTGCTACCTTTTTATCAAACTCCATTGCTGAAACACCCTCCCTGGAAAAAGGCAATAATATAAGTTTATAAGTCAATCTAGAAAGTGTAAATTACTACAAAGTATAAAAGAGCACTGCAGTAAGGTGAGGTAGCATGGTTCAGTATAATTATGATTTCAGTGTAATACTTCCAATAAAGTGAAACACTGACCTTACTGGATGAAAATGCATAGATGAAGCATCAATCATCCGATCAACCTAATTGTGCGTATAATACTTGTGATCGAAGACCCCAACCTTCACAAAACAAAAGTGCAAAATGTCAAATCAAGATAAAAAAAAAATGATGAAATACAACAGAACAGAATATCCGGCCCCTTTGCCCAAAACAGCTATACCATAAAACTACACTGACCCTGTACAAAATGTCAAGCTCATACAAATGAGAAAGTACCCAAGTTTGGCATTAAAACACACCTTCCCAACAGTCCATGCCCTTAACCAATTTAACATTTTATCTCGAGGAGGGATAACTTACAGCTCGATTTTCAATACCTGAAGACGGAACTCATGTGATCTTACTTTAACATCGACACATGATTAGCTTTTTCTAAGAAAATTGAAATTTGCAACTCAGGAGAATCCCAATCCCTAAACCAAACCAAAAATCATCTCTTTGTGGCACATCCCACCTCGGTAAACGAATCGAGGAGAAGGTGCGATTCTCGGTGCTGGAATCTGTCGTCGATGTGGCCATCCAGCTCCACGGCGATGCGCCTCCCCTGGTGCCGCCTGCATATCAAATATGAGTCAGAGAGCAGCGGGAGGAAGAGACCGCAAACGAGAGAAAACGGGGCGGTACCTCGGAGGCGGCTGCGCGAGGCCTTCGCCTGATTGAGGCAGCGGCGCCACTAGGAACTTCTCCATGGCGACAGCGAAGTGATGGCGCCACACAGTTAGGGTTCGATTCTCTTCCCGCCAAAACGAGAATGGGATAGGTGATGTACGAGTACGAGGACTGGTGACGGAAAATAAAGTGCTGTAGCATACGAAATTTAGTATTAACCCATTTTAATAAAAATAAAATGTTGTTCTAAATTGAAATAGCATTGCCCAGCGGCCAGCGCAAACGTTGAAATTTGAAGAATTTTCCCTCTACGCATGGTTCATTCAACTGAGATGAGATTTTATCGTAACGGTGTAAGCATCTGCTTGATTTCGCAGGATGTCATTTCCAAAAGTCTACATTCTAATTGAACAACATTGCAACGAATTGCTGCTAGCTACTAACCGAAAGCTCAACCAATTTCTGTTCGATTTGCCGAGAGGGAGAAACTAGAGAGAATGAGAGACCAGTGCGAACCACGAAAGACGCCGACTGAAAATGTAGTCGAGCAGGAGCAGCCCACGCGGCCGCGCAAGTCACCCCGGAGGCGGCGCCCTCGCCCGGCGACTCGCACAAGGCCGCCTGCCCGCCGCGCCCATGTGCCCAGCTCGCCGACGTCGAGTCGCCCTCGACGCGCAACAGCGCAAGGCCGCCGCAGCGCCGCGCACGCCGAGTCGCCAGTCACTGGCC
>LAPY01000441.1:107634-126333 GCA_000970635.1 Eragrostis tef | reverse complement strand
CCCGCGTCAACGCGTGGCTCCAGCACGGCGCGCGGCGCGCCGCGAGGTCCTTCGTGCTCATGGTAGCCCTGCCGCCGCTGATGGCCGGCGATGACATGCACCTGGAACTGCCGCCGTCCACGAGAGCGGAGACCATGAGGCTGGTACTCTTCAAGGACGCTCGCCTGTCCCTCCCTGCCGAGGGTGCCTTCCACGCCCTCAGGGACCTCGCGCTCGCCAATGTGACGATCGATGAGGACGGACGCCTCGGCCGGCTCGTTTCGTCGCCGTGCTGCCCTCGGCTGCAACGGCTGCGACTCCTGCGCCTGCGCGGGGCGGAGAGACTGTCCATCCGCTCCGACACGCTGGAGGAGCTCACCATCCTTGAGGCCAGTAATCTTCGGACGCTGGAAGTGGTGGCGCCCAGCCTCTGGATGGTGGACATCGACAAGTGTGAAGGTTTTCGCCGTACCAATGCGAGCATGTCAATTGAGGCGCCTAAGCTGGAAACGCTCGCGTGCTCCACGGTGAGCCGGCCGGAGCTTCTCAGGATAGACAACGCGCCATCGGTCCGGCGCCTCGAGAAGATTACGCTGGCCACGCATGGGCGACCTTCGGGGCCGGAGGCCAAGCACAACGAGGGTAGCATATCGCTCCTCAGGCAGTGCACCGGCGTGGACCACGTCGGCCTGATTCTTCAAGTACCAGACGTATGTCTTTATTCTCTCCTTGTGCCCACGCGCATGCAGGCATCGTTTTGTTTTGTATACACATTTATACTGTACTAAAAGTATATCATTGTCATGTATTATAGTCTCTGTGGGAAAGAGACGATCGCGAAGACAAGAGAGCACGCAGAGGACAACGTGTACACCTTGTCCTCAAAATGATTTACAAAGAGGATTTACTGGGACAAGTGCCAACACTTTCCAACATTACGAGTTTTGATGTTGATGTTCGCACAAGATGGCATTCATATGCATCCACGCTAGGAAACTTTATTGCTCGGTGCCACTGCTACAACCTGGAATATCTTCAAATCAACATGACCGCCGTACAAACTGTGAGCTCCTTTTCTCAGTACAATTCCACTAATTATATGCTCTGCCATACTAGAAATAGTTTATATCTTTGACATCCTTTGCTAAGAATTCTTATAGTTTAACAACACAACTTGTTTTTTTGTAAAGACCCTTAATTATGAGAAATACTTTTATAACATATAGTTAATATTTGTTAAATTATATAAATTCTGAAAGTTTGATTGTTCAAGATAAAATAGTATTTGATTTTGACCAATCTATAAGAACAAGTAATTGGGATGATGAGGGAGCCATGGATTTAGTACTTTCAAATATTCAGGATACAGAGTTGAAGAGTTTATCAAAGATATACTATATCAGTATTGTACATTAGTTTCTTATTGATTTTCTTCATCGGATCAATCTTTGTTTCTCGATAAAACGACATGTAAGTTTTATCATAAGAAACACGAGGGATTTTGAATTCAATGTACATCACTTTTACAGGCTAATTTTCTCTTCCATGAATTGTGTCTCCGCAGCAACACTTAGAGTCAGATCACCAGAAGATGCCGCGTCGGAAAAACGAGGTACTCCTTCCACGTCTGAGGGAAGTGAAGATGTCTGGAATATCTGGAACGGAAGATGAGACCAGCCTGGTGAAGTTTCTCTTTGAAAATGCAGTTGACCTACAGAAGATGACTGTGGAGTTCTCATCTGAGTACGAAGAAGTCTACGATGAGCTCTCGTCTGGAGACGAACAGAGAGATAGTCATGCCCGGCAGCTTCGAGACGAACAGAGAAATAGTCATGCCCAGCAGCTGGTTCTTGATGCTCGTTGTGACAGGGGCAGTTGGATCTGTTCCGACAATGGTGTTTGCGAGTGGGCATGCATTTGAGATTTGGTTGAGCCTTCCTTCAAAGCTCCTAAGCTTCTTAAAACACTTTGATACATCAATTGAATAGTCGGAGTTCCTTTTATAAAAGTTGAACTAATACTATGATGGATTCATCGAATTTATTTTGGTAGATTTGAAATATCTTCCACTATAAAAATTTGAACTCCTTAGAAACTTTTGGACACTTATAATATACCATTGCCAACAAGAACTATCTTCTATTTATTTTTGTTCGGTATTTATCCTCATATATTCCTTTTCAGGCTCAAAACCCGTCCACTTCTTAGAACCACATGAATGCACAAGGATTCAGTTCGATGATCACACAAAGCTTAGTTACATAGTGTTTGCCTAAGAAAATAAATGGTGTTTGCATCTGTTCCGAGAATGGTGTTTACATAGTTCGAGTGGGCAGTTGGATCTGTTCCGAGAATGGTGTTCGCAAGTGGGCACGCATTTGAGATTTCGTTCAGCCCTCCGTCAAAGCTGCAAAGCTTCTTAAAACACGCTTGATACATCAAATGAATATTGTCAGAGTTCCGGTTATATAAGTAGAACTAATATCATATATGATGGATTCGTCGAATTTATTTTGGTAGATTTGAAATATCTTCCACTATAAAATTTGAACTCCTTAGAAACTTTTGGACACTTAAATATATCATTGCCAACAAGATCTTGACTGTCTTCTATTTCTTTTTGTTCGGGTATTTATTTTCATATATTCCTTTTCAGGCCTCAAAACCGGTCCACTTCTTAGAACCAGATGAATGCACAAGGATTCAGTTCGATGATCACAACAAGCTCGGTTATATAGTGTTTGCGAAAAGAAAATGAGGTAAAAGGGACCCTATTTGTGACATAAAAATTCGACCATTTAATATGACAGTCTTCTCCTAATGAAGTTAAATTAACAAATGATGTAATTTTACAGTAAAGGAAAAGAGACAACGGCATTAGTGAATGCATTTGGAGGGTTACACTATTACTAGTTGCGAAACCAATTAAAAAACTGGCAGTGTGTGGAACTTCATCCTTGCCTGTCTTTGTATAAGTAACCTCTATCTCTACTACCTATTATTTTTGTTACCATCGTCTGCATTCCTTTTTACAGAAGTTTAACATTTGCGTCGCGTCGCCTCTCGCCTCATACCCATGATCAGGTGGTTACCAATTCCTCGCCCCCACCAACCTCCCAATGAACCTTTTCTCCGAACCCAGTTGTCCCGAACAATAGGTAGCTGCCGCCGTACGACCTCCCTTGCGTCGTGCCACCGCACGCCCTCCTTTGTCAGTCGCCCCCAATCTTCTCGACTATCACGCGGTTCTGCGCATGGTTATTCCTTGCGTCGCGGTGCGGGTGAGGGCATGTCGGTGAGCTGCAGCTGCTCCATTCTCCATTGTACTGTTTTTTTTTTTACTTTCTCTGTTTCCTGTTTTTTTCCTGAGAATTGCTATTCTGTAATTGTTTTCCAGGCAGGGTACCGACTCATCGATTACGCCAGGATTTACGGCAACGGGAAGGAAGTAGCTAGGTTTTTCTAAACTCTAAATCTTTCAGTCCTTCCTGCATCATAAAACATCCTGCAGGTAACAATTCTGTATTTCTCTTCTCGCGTGAATACAGCAAGGGAAGAAGTACCAGAAGATGGCACATGATCATCCGAGCAACAAATCATTTGGTCGCTCCTCATCATCCATTTATGCGGCTAGAGTATTTTTATGTAACCCGGGGTGTAAGTTAATCAATTAAGATAAGAAAGAAAGTAAGGTGGCAATTTGTGGACTACTTTGTAACACAGGGACTGAATTGACATTGTTTTCACAACTCACAAGTGCATTTTTCCTATCTGCAATGTGGTCTAGATTCAGACTGCACTAGGATTAAAGGAAAGCTTAATGCTCTCTTTTAAATTTCCAGATCGGTTTGGCACTGTCGAAGCTATTTCAAGAGGGTGTTGTTAAGCGTGAAGATTTGTTTATGACCTCTAATCTATGGTAAGCTCTGAATGTCTTTGCAATTCAAGTTATGTAGATGCCTGTGTTATACCTTTGGGCCCAGTACAACTGCTTTGTGAACAGATATGTTTTCAGTTGTGATCATCATCTCCTGCAGACGTACCTGAGGCACTAAATGACGGCCTGAACGACTTGCAGCTTGAGTATTTGGATCATTACTTGAGGCACTGATTGTTCCATGCAGAGTCTTAGGTGAGTTGTATCCTACATTGGAAGTAGAGCAGACCAATGCATATGCGAAATGCACGGTTTTACCATGTGCGTGAACAGATGAATTTCGTTTGGTTTTAGCATCAAGCCAAGGACTACTCTTCTTGACGGAGGCCTATCTGATAGATCTTATGCAAATAATGAGTGCCTGATGATGCTGAATGACGGATGGCTTGTTAAATACTGCGATGAAGATGCTATTACCCCTTTTTCTTAACGATGAGATATATGGGTCAGTTGGCGAATCTGGCGGTGCTTCTGAAAGATGGTGCTTTGGGAGAGAAAGATGATCTGATATTAGGCAGTGCCTGACGCAAAATTAATGTTGAAAATCAAGGTAATACTCAACAAAACCACTAACTTTTCTATTTATGGTTTAGTCTTGCATATTTTCTTAGTCTAAGTTATGTTCTTTAATTGTTTTGTTTGAAAATACAAGAACACCAAGTTGATATCCGGTCATCTTTTATTTTTATGTTAGTTGGTATTAGCGTCCTTAAAATATTACAGCACAAAAATGGGGCTCAATACTACAAATAAATGGGAAGGGATGCTGATAGTTACCTCATCCTACTAAACGAAACACATCAACATCCATTTCGAGGGTATCAATACTAAGCGGTAACACTTGCCTATAGGACTTGAGTATTCAATATATATGCTGAAACAGTTGGTTCAATTCCTCATTGCTCACTGAAAGTTTTGTTGGATGAGTTGGTAGTGATGTATAAGGTGTGGCTACATTTTCATCATTAAGTTTAATGATTCTGCTGGAGGTTCTTTCTCTACTTCTCAAACTAGAGAAAGTCGCCGCTTCCTGCTGCTTGCATAAGGCGAGACGTACCTTGTGCAAGTAGCGAGAAGGAACAACTTGCTCCAATTTAAGAAGTAGATAATGGACATCCAGCCAATAAATCATTAAAGTTTAAGGTTGAAAATGTAGTCAGCCATTCTGCATCACTACCCACTCATCCAACAACAGTTTCAATGAGCAATCAGGAATGGAACTTCAGCATACGGAAGCTCCAAGTTTTATCAATCAGAGTAGCACCGCTCCTGAAAGTATTCATTCCTCTTAAATGGACGTTGATGCTTTACGTACGTAATGTAGGAAGAGATGACTACATGCCCTTACCCTTTAATAAAAGGGTACCAAACTTCTATAATAGTACCGAAGGCTTTTCTTGTCTCACCGGATATGAAATGCAACCTTCTACTAATAGTATGGGGCTAGTACTGAGCCCCCAGCTAATGCAGCGGCAATGCCTCTGGATTCAGAGCAAGATGCAAACATAGATTCTTATCTTAATGAGAGTTCTGCATGCACTTTATGTCTTTATTTTATAGTGTTCTTTTTCCTTGTACTTTTAATTTAGAAGGTCAGAGTCACCAAAATATCTCGACTCTTTCCCCTTCTCATTTTGTTTCAGACTGAAATTAAGGTTGAAGTTTTGTAAGGCGGTAAACGAACCATCATTTGAGAACATTCAAAATTTATTTGGTGATTGAAATGGGCTAGCGTTAAATCTTTCACTCTCTTATTTGGACTGGAGCTCAGCCAGTCTGAAAACATGATCACAATCAAAAGCTCAGCCTTGATAGAGAGCACCCAGAATATAACCACATGACAACGCAACAATCATGAATTAGGTACGTAAAGAAACCGCTACAGTGCATTGTATCCTACACAGACAAGTACCTGTCTGACACGCAACAGGGTATGATACAAATCTGAGGCCCTGATCTACCTCTTTCCCCATGCCGATACATACGGAAAAAAATTCCCTGTGGACAGTTCGCAAAGAGACGCTGTGCGGCCCCGATCCCGATTCTTGCCGCGTGGACTCCTCCAGCAATCGAACGCACGTCCTGCGTTCAAGCCATCAAACTTCAAGCGAGGAAGCCGAGCCGAAAGAAAAGCCAGGGAGATCAAGCCGAAATAAATAAAGAAAGAGCCATCGAAGAAAGACGTCGTCGACTAAACAACGCCGCGCACCCCAAGCGTCCATGGCCAAGTTCATGGCCAGCGGCGGAGCTGGCATGACCATGGAAACATGTGGCCCAGGAAGAGTTGACAAGATCAGGCCATCAACGCTTGCATGACCTAGACCGGTGTACATCTATAGGTCTCTAGACTAGTGTGAGCTTGAGGGATCAGTTTAGATTCTTACTCTTTGTGGCATGACCTAGACCGGTTAGGTGTTGGTAGTGAGCTTGTCAAGAGAAGTTTCGAAGTTACAACATGTTTGTACACGGTCTTTGAGCTTCCCGATCGAATTGTACACGGTCTTTGAGCTTCCCGGTCGAAAGAAGCTTCAAGAAGAGAGCACCCTTTTGACCGTATCATGTACAGATCCTTACCTTCGGAGGAGCATCCGGAGTTGCCGACAGGACGTGTCCGTGACTTCATTTGGAGAGTAAAGTAGTGCTCTAGAAGGGATCGCCATCGAGCGAAGGGAGAGGTCGAGACTCCGGCTGGAGTAACCCAACGTGGAGTAGAGGAAGGCGCCATCCTTCCGAGACCACGGAAAAAAATCATGAGAACTCTCTATCCAATCTCCTTTACTTACTTGCATTTATGCTTCCGCACTTATATTTGATATCTTGCAAGTAGTATTGCTTGTTAGGATGCTTTGTTATTCCCTCAGTAGAATTGCTTGTTAGGTTGTCTTTCATACTTAGTAGACTTGCTTGCTAGGTGATTTCATATCAAGTAGAGTTGCATGTGTAGGTTGCTCTAGCTAGTCTTGTTAGTTTGTGCGCTTCGCTTGCTTTCCCGCAATCACCTAGTTAAGTTACGAAATCGCCTTGTCAAAAAAAGTTTTAAGTACTATCGATTCAACCCCCCCTCCCCTCTCGGTATCCCCCCGCCTGTAAAGATGTCGGGGGTAGTGGACCACCAACTTTCGATGGGACCGATTACGCCTATTGGAAAGCTCGCATGCAAGCTTATCTAGAGACTCTCGACTCTAATACGTGGCGTGTGACGGATGAATTGGTTATGCTTAAGACTCCCGATGGGAAGGTCGATGATAAAGCTACTAAGCTAATCACTACAATAATTTTGACTTTTTATGATAATGTGATTTTGTCACAGAAGGTCTGAAATTTGTCACAGCTGGCCACCCATGACGTATTAGTGACAAAAATCGGTTAGTCATAGAAAGTGCGTAAGCGATTACCTTCTGTGATAATTTCTGTGTTTTTGTGATAATTTTATGACTCTTTACAAAAATGTCATAACTGTTTATGACACCACAGAAAAAAGTCACAATCTGTTTATGATATTTATAAGTATGTCATAAAATTGCATGACAATTGTGATTTTTGTCAATACCCATTGGACCGGACCTGACCGGTTTTCAGCCCATTAATTTCGTGAGCCTTTTCACTTTCGGCTCATTAATTTCGCATGCCTTGTTACTTTCAGCCTTTTGGAGCGTATCATGTACGGATCCTTACCTCGGAGAGTAAAGTAGTGCTCTAGAAGGGATCGCCATCGAGCGAAGGGAGAGGTCGAGACTCCGGCTGGAGTAACCCAACGTGGAGTAGAGGAAGGCGCCATCCTTCCGAGACCACAGAAAAAAAAATCATGAGCACCCTCTATCCAATCTCCTTTACTTACTTGCATTTATGCTTTTATACGAAGTTATACGACTTTGTTATTCCCTCAGTAGAATTGCTTGTTAGGTTGTCTTTCATATTTAGTAGACTTGCTTGCTAGGTGCTTTCGTATCAAGTAGAGTTGCATGTGTAGGTTGCTCTAGCTAGTCTTGTTAGTTTGTGTGCCTCGCTTGCTTTCCCGCAATCACCTAGTTAAGTTAGGAAATCGCCTTGCCAGAAAAAGTTTTATGTACTATCGATTCACCCCCCCTCCTATCGGTATCCCCTGATTCTTACAAGTGGTATCAGAGCCTCGTGCTCAAAATAAGGCTTTACCGCCTTGAGTAAGGATGTCGGGGGTAGTGGACCACCAACTTTTGATGGGACCGATTACGCCTATTCGAAAGCTCGCATGCAAGCTTATCTAGAAACTCTCGACTCCGATACGTGGCGTGTAACGGATGAATTGCTTATGCTTAAGACTCTCGATGGGGAGGTCGATGATAAAGCTACTAAGCTAATCACTACAATAATTTTGACTTTTCATGACAATGTGATTTTGTCACAGAAGGTCTGAAATTTGTCACAGCTGGCCACCCATGACGTATTAGTGACAAAAATCGGTTAGTCATAGAAAGTGCGTAAGCGATTACCTTCTGTGCAAATTTCTGTGTTTTTGTGATAACTTTGTAAATCTTTACAAAAATGTCATAACCGTTTATGACACCACAGAAAAAAGTCACAATCTGTTTATGACATTTATAAATATGTCATAAAATTGCATGACAATTGTGATTTTTTTCATTACCAATTGGACCGGACCTGACCGGTTTTCAGCCCATTAATTTCGTGGCCCTTTTCACTTTCGGCTCATTAATTTCGCATGCCTTGTTACTTTCAGCCCATTAATTTCGCAGGCCTTTTTACTTTTAGCCTATTAATTTCGCAGGTCTTTTTCTTTCAACCCATTAATTTCGCGGGCCTTTCAACTTTCGATCCATTTATTTCGCGGGCCTTTCAACTTTCAGTCCATTAATTTCGCGGGCCTTTTTACTATCAACCCATTTATTTCGCAGGCCTTTCAACTTTCAACCCAATAATTTCACGGGCCTTTTTACATTCGGCCCGATTAATGCTAAGGCTAAGAATGCATTGTTTGAGGCTATCTCTAAAGATGTCTTTGCTCGAGTGAAGTCCGCGGGCACCGATCATGAGATTTGGCAACAAATCCAAGAGGTTCATGTTGGCTCTGCGGATTTCAAAGAGGAAAGATACTATGTTCTTAAAGACAAGTACGATGCATTCACCATGTCTTCTCATGAACTCATCAATGATGCTTATTCTCGCTTGAATTTGATTGTAGAGGACATCAGTTCTCTTGGAGTGAAGGAGAACATCGGAGATAGAGACTTGGTGCATAAGATCATGAGGACACTCCCGAGGGAGAAGTATGGTGCACTCATCACATGCCTCTTCAACACCCCTCTCGGTGATCTCACCACCCACAAGCTACTCGGCAAGATCACCACATTCGAGAATTACATCCTTGACAACAAGCCCGACGAGAAGCCGACCAAGAATCTTGCTTTTTCGGCTGAGAGCATGAGCAAGAAGAAGGGTAAGAAGGTTGTCGCTCAAGAAGCTAGTAATGATGAGGAAGAGGAGCTTGATGAAAAGGAACTATTGCAAATCCATCCCGATGAATTGGCACTCATCATGAAGAGAAGTCGGTTCTTCACCAAGAAAACCAAGAATGAGATGATGTGCTATAATTGTCTTGAGAAGGGTCATTTTGCAAAGAAATGCCCAAAGCCTCCAAGAAAGATGAAGAAGAAGACTCAAGACTCAAGTGATGATGAGGAAGAAGACCCAAGGATGAAGTACAAGAAGAAGAAGTTTGTCAAGAAGGATAATGCCAAGGGCAAAGATAAGAAGAAAACTTCTCGAAGATGCTTCCTCGCTCAAGATTGGGTGACCGATGAAGACACAAGTGAAGACAATGATGGTGATGATGACACTTCTTCGAAGGGCAAGCATGTTGCCAGGATTGTGATCACCAACATCACGAAGGATCTTCCTCCACCACCCATGTGTTTAATGGCAAGAGGCTTTGATAGTGAGGAGGAAGAGAGTGAAGATGAAAGTGAGAGTGAAGATGATGACGAGGAGTTCGAGGAGAAGGACAAGCCCACTTATGCGGAGCTCATCCAAGCACTTTGTCTAGCCGAGAAGTTGATGAAGAAGAAAGACAAGACAATTGCCCGGCTAGAGAAGGAATATGAAGTGGGCGTCTTTAGATCAGTGGAGCAACTTGAGGAAGAGGTCGAGAACTTGACGACTACCACAAGCTTAAAGAAGATCACATCAAGCTCACCGAGAAGTATGAGGCTCTTGAGGTTGTCTATCAAGCCATCGATTTTGATTTTGATAAGTATGAAACTCTCTCTCCTTCTAGTTCATCCATTTCAAATTCATCTTACACTTGACTTGTACTGGTGATTGTACCCTTGAATGTTCATGGTGTAGGGATTGTGATATTATTGAATGAATAGCATCTCAATTTTCATTTACGCGATTTCAAATGCACAGATGATGGGAGTATTCTACCAGTTCAGAATCTGGTGGGGTAATTGACGGTATATACTTTCTGGGATGAATTTGTTCCGGGTTATTTCAGTGCACTGTAAAGAGTGTCATCCAAGCTCCTCCCGAGCTGTTGTCTAGGTAGATAGAGGAACAGTATTGAAAGTTTTTTTTAGGGGCAAATTTTGATGCTGCTTGTATGGCTCAACTAATCCATATCTCAAAAAATAAAAAAGTCTCGTTCTGATTTTTTTTCTTGTGGTTTCATGTCCTTTGATACTTGATCGATGCTGAAAAAATGCTGGCGTTAGGACAGAACTGTTGCAAACAGGTGTTGAATCTTTCTCTATCGTTTCTTTTCTCTGTGAATCTTTAATCCATCTCATTCTATCTATCTATTGTTCTAAAAAGAAATAGTGCTTGTCTGTTGTTTCATTTACGTTATTAAATGCATTTGTGCCTCGTAGAGATAATATATCATCTGTAGGGAAAACGTGGTTTCCCAAGAAGCCAGGAGGAAATATATAACTTTATAAAGTCAAGGTAATTCTTTCAGTTAAAGCTCTAATAATCAGGCTCTTTATAAGTCATTTGTTGCAGCAGATACGGTACTTGTGCCAATAAGATATTCCTAAACAATAACTTAGTTAAGTTGAGGCTGACAATCAATGCGACATAAAGTAGTACTGGTTGTACTTAATGGTTAGAGTAGAGAAGTGTTTGTCCAAATGCTTTGTCTATTTATTTTACTCTTGATATATCCTATATTTTTTAGGTGGTCCCTTGGTGGTGTCATGTATGAAATTCTTTTTGGTTAGATCCAATGTCAACTTGCAGAAAACTTGTTATAAAACAAAACCCTGCATAAAGGTTAGTGTGGACGTGCGGTGTCCCAATGACATATGTTTGTGTGTTTAGGGAATTTATTATACTCAGCCAATATCTATTCACAAAATTTTTGAACGTGCTTATGGTTGAGTTGTCTGATGCTTCTGGTATACAATTTTCTTTGAGCAAGTATTCTCTCCGGTGGATTATTCCCCTTTGTAACAATTATTGAAATAGCTGGATATGTGCGTTAATTGGTTTTTATTTGCAGATGTGCATTTTACAGTTCCTGGGTTTTAATATTCCTATGTAATCACTGATATATATTTGGCTATTGTCTGGGAAAAATATGCATTTGTTGAAACATATGTAAATTTGAAGACAAGCCTTTTCTCACACTGTTCTGATTGATACGAAAATTGGATTTTTTTTGAGCAAATAAGAAAATTGGATTGTTGTTCCTGCAATGTAGTTTACTGTTTGCTAATCAAATATTTTTTGTAACTTTTGGATATGAATCGATATGTAAATTGATCATGATTCAGTTTGTATTTTCTACTTATCAATCTTTTCCCATGGCTACAAATGCAAAATTTGTAAAGCAGCATGCCACCAGGGGTACATATTTGATTAATGGTATTTTGATTGGAGCCTCACTTGCAGGCAGAGCCCTGCAATCCATTGAACTTTTCTCACATCAAGGAGGAACCATGAAGGGAGTTCAGCAGGTGCAGGAGACCAAGCTTGAAGATGAGTCTTTGATCCAGGTGAATGAGGCTCCCGAATTTTTCGATGGATCCAACCATGAAAAACGTACATGGAAGACAAGCAGGTACTATTTTGCTTCTTCTCTCATTGTGAAGATTGTTCTGATAACCGAAATTTTGTTTTGTACAAGTACAATGTAACGAAAATAGTAGTGCGGTGTCTATTAATCTAATGGTTCCAGACTTTTGAAGAGAGGTCTTGATGTAAAGTGATATATCATTTTGTCTGTATTTTCCTGCTTTTTAACTTTCCCCTGGATGCAATTGTCATGAAACCTTTAAACAGGATGCCACCAGAGGATCATCAATGAGTAATTTACTTTATGAGGAAAGCTATTTTATCAGTGAGTGAAGCTTCAAAAGTTTGAAATCTTTCCACCTTTTTTTGGCCGGTAGGCTATAATAGTTTTGCAGATCAGTCCTATAGAAGTTGGCACTGCAATTTAGTTGCAGTAAGGTTTTATTATCTCAGAAGTCTTTCCACCTGGTTTTAGGCCAGTAGGCTATAATAGTTGTGCTACTCTTTTTATATGCAATATATTTACCGTAACTTAAGGCCTGGGGAGCTTATAATGCCTAAATTCAAACTGGCATAGGTTATTTTCGTTGCCACCGTGTGTTCACATATGACCCTTTTAACCTTCATGTGTCCAGTGCTCATGGGTTACTTTCATTGCCACCTTGTATTCGCATATGACCAATTTTAACCTTAATTTGTCCAGTGCTCATATCTTATTTTCATATGAATTGGACTACTTTGAGACAAGCTGTTGATTGTTTGATAGGCCTTTCTACTGCACACTACTTTCGTAGCTCTAACTGTTAGGATTGCAGAAACCTTTTATCTTCTGACTTGGCTTGGTTACAGTGCAGGAAGGTAGGGTTCGATTTGGCGTTGTTCCGGGTGGGCGGGTGCGGGAATGTGCTCTACCTGCACACCTACACGGAGTCATCCCTCGCCAGTAAGAAATTGTTGTGAATTTACTTTCCCTGTTAGTTGTAACTCATAGGATTCTGAACTCGAATGGAGGGATTTATGCTGGGAGGGAAGATAGTTACGAGCAACCTGATACTCTACAGTGATGCACATACCTTTCAGTTTAAGCATTGCTCATGACCAGAAAAGATCACAAACAGCCAAATCTTTTCTGAAAGTTCATCCTGCCATCCCATGGCTGAATGAAAATCAATCTGTTGTGCAACCCTTATAATTTCATATTGTGAAAGGTTAATGAATATCATGCCATACTACAAAAAAATCATAATTCACTATGTAAGAAAGGCTGAAACTAGACAAGGGTATTCGGAGATGTACTTTTAAAACGCGTATGTGATGATAAATTGCAGACGCGTATCAACCAAACACGTCTGCTATATGGTTGTACGGAACAAAACGCGTCTGCTATGTGCTAATATAGGTGTCGCGGCTCAACCAAACGCGTCTGCTAACAAAGGCAACTCAACAACAGACGCGTTCCTACAAAACGCCACCATCTCCCCCTCGCCGGAGCAGCCGCTCCTCCACGTCGACCCGAGCCGCTGCGCCCCAACCTCGCCGGAGCAGCCGTCCCACCACCTCACCACGTCCTCGTGCCTCCTCATCTACCCGAGCCGCCGCACCCCCACATCGCCGGAGGCGGAGCAGCTGTGCCTCCACCTCGCCCCGGCCTCATGGCTGCTCCTCGTCGACCCAAGCCATCGCGCCCCCCTCGTCCGTGCAGCGGTTGCGGCAAGGGCCCTAGGGTTAGGGTTCAGGCAGATCCAGCGACGAATGAACTGATGGAGCCAGATCTGAGCTTGAAGAGGACGGATCCGGCGGTGACCCACTGCTCTGCGCCCCAGTAGAAGGTGCGCCCTGATCTGGCTGGTTCCGCTAGGGTTTGGGTGGGGGCGAGTCTCGATCTGATGGTTTTGCATCTGTTTTTGCATATATTTTTTTTGTGTTGTAGCTGGATGTCTTGCCGGCGATGGTGCAGTCCATGCACTCCGACGACCCTGCCGTGCAGCTCGAGGCCACCACGCAGTTCAGGAAGTGCTCTCTATCGGTGAGATTTGAATCTTAAGAGAAGCTGCTAACACTTGTCTATTTTGCAGTAGATTTACTTTAGGTGGGGAGATTTGGGTGATTCATTCAGTAGCTGTAGATAAGCTAGAGTTTGGTCAGTTCTAGTATTTATGGGGTTGAGCTTATGACCAATCTTGTATGTGTACAAATCGGTAGTCCCCTTCCTCCATGGTTTCCTAGATTTTTTGATTCACTGGATATGCTTATAAATGGTTAATGTGTGTCGTCTGAGTTTGCTCTGGCTGATGGACAATCTTTGGTGAACAAGATTCGGTGCTGCATTTGGTTGCTTTACGACTTTGCTTCGCATGGTTGTATTGCCTGAAAATAAACTAATCAATAGTTGTTGATTAGAATACTGGGGCCTCCATACTAAAGTAGTGAAGAGTGGTGGCTTTTAGTGGTCACTTCAATGCATCAATACATTGTGTTGTAATGTATATCCTGAATAAAGCATGTATATTTGTACTGTATATAATGGATAATACAATGCATCAGTTTTATTTTTATTTGGCTTTTGTTTCATTGTCTGTTTTCTCACTGATTTTATCCCTTTGGTCTTTTGTTTCTATCTTGCCTCTGGGCATATTTTTTTGTGCACATGGAAAGAGCTGGACCACGGTAGGTAAGATTTTATCTGCTGGCTGGACTTTTGCTTTATGATCTTCGATGGTTACAGTTGTGTTGTGTTCTTGTATCAGTGAGGTATACCAGCAGCTTTTGGTTTCATCTCTGTCAGTTAGTGTGTATTTGTTTTGTCAATTTCAGCTAGTTGTTTGCCTTCTTGGTTCTACCAAATATAACTACCAGCTGAGTTTGTGGTAGCAAGAATATTTTCTCTGTAGTTCACAACCTCTATTTGTTTTTTCTCCAACGGGTAGGAATTCTCTTGCCACAGAATCTTTTCCGTCAGCTAGTGCTTTTCTTACTGCTGGTACTAGAAATAGCAATGCAGTTTGTTTTTTCTGAAGTTTGAGCATTTCCTAGCTGGTCGCTATTATATATGATACCATTGTTTACTATCTTTGCCTGGTTATATTGTATCCTTGTTCACTTTCTTCAAAGCTTTATATTCCTGTTGTCATATTTTCCGGCTTATGGAAGCCTGTCTTATACTTCTGTGTTGTAATCTGTAACAGAGTCACTCAGGCCTTTTCAACCTATATGAAATTGTTCTGGTTGCAGTGAACATCAGGCTTATTATGGAGAACTTAATGAAGGTTGCTACTGGCCTTTTTCTCATCTAGCTAATTTCCTTTCTTTGTTATATATTTTAGAGATAATTTAGACATAATGGAAAACTTAATGAAGTGTCTCGCAGTGATGAATTGAGTTGGTGTTGAAGGAGGAGTGGATGAGTAGGACTCTGAGAAGCTGCAGTGAAGAATATTTTAGCATCTGTGATATTGCCATTGTGACTGAAGGTAAACTTCTTATCTGAAGACATGCTACTTGTCTATCAAGTATGATGACATTGCCTTTAGCTGTTGACAGAGGTGACCGTGTATAGTTTGCTAGTTTGTGATCTGGTGCTTTCATGTGTTTTCTTGGAATAATGTTGCCTATGTTCTTAAAAAATAATGTGCAATGTATTCCCAAAATAAAGAGGTATGTAAATCCTGCCAACGTCCATATATCTTAGCTATGTAACCAGAAAACTTGTAATTGAATCAAGGCTAAAGCCATTTAGTTTGCTAACACCTGATGCCTCCTCCTGTCAAATCTTTTTGTAACTTAGTGTTACTGCTGCTCTGTTCTACTTATGGGCTAAAGGTTAACTAATTGATGCATTGCTGCTTGTTGGCATGTACTGGTGCGCCAAGTGAACATGTTTATATTTCCCCTCCGCAAACCACATACAGATGAGTACTTCTTTCCCCCGATCTCTGTCCTCTCTTCTCTAAGTGCTCACACATGTGTTTAATCATTTGGGTTGCTTATGTAGTTAGAGAAAACCCTACATGATGCATTTAAGCTAATCTTGCAAGGTTGTTACTGCACACTTTGACTTGACTGTACTACTGAAGTTTGTTACTGCACACACTATAATACTGAAACTTGTATGTATTGGAGCTTGATCAAAGAGCTTAAACATTATTTTTCTGTTGCATCAAGTGTTGATCAGATACTGTTACTCATTCCACATGTAAGCTTAAATTGAATATATTGCAGTTCCAGAATGATGAGTGTTTGAGCATGCCCAAATATGTTATGTCACCAGTGTTGTTTATGAATCATAATAAATTGCTACTGAAACTAGCACATTGGCAGTTGGTCTGGATCTATGTTCCTTGATATGATATTTTTTTCTACAACTTAATGATCTTATCATGTGTTAGGTACAATATTCCACATTCATGTGTTGGTGTGCCTGACTGCCAGCTAGTCCTTAGTGAGCTCTATTCCAAAGTTCAACTAGCTGCTTGCCTGTAGCATGATGATGAGTTCCAGTCTGGTTAATCATTCCATCAATTTCTATAGCATCCTGTTTCAATATGGCTTGTCTCAGCTTTGTAATAGCTCTTCTTGCCTTGTAAACATTAGTAATAATGTATTGAAATCAGTATTGTATATACTTGAATCACTGGATCTTTACATTACAGAATCAGGATTGTATATAATTGCTGAACAGGGGTATTGTTTTTTTGTTTTTTGATTTAATCTTTGGAGACGCGTTTTAGTCAGGACACGTCTGCTATGTTTGTTCATTGCAGACGCGTATTCATCTGCACGCGTCTGCTATCTGTGGATCTTTGCAGACGCGTTTTCATCTGCCCGCGTCTGCTATCTGAGGATCTTTGCAGACGCGTAAATGCGCGTCTGTGATTAGACCACATCACAGACGCGAATTTGGAGACGAAATCGTCTCTGATTAGAGTTAGGAAGCGTCTGCAATTAGCCTTTCTTACATAGTGATTCCTTACACAGTACAGTTGAAAAGACAAAAATAGAGGAAAATTAAGTTATGACCAGTGAAGAATAAATATTTCATAATTGCAATATTCATAATTGAAACTAATCTACACCATGAAGCCGGTATATGGTTTATAGCTTTCAGGAGTAATCAAGTACATTGGCGGATGTTTTTACAACAATGTACAGAAAAAATGGAACGAAAGTCAATCTTCTGAAATACTTGCTTAAGAGTCGCAGAAAGGAAATACTTGCCAACTAAGAGTGAATTTCTGAAACAAAAATATGATAAATCAAGGATTTGAGGGAACAATTATTGAAAGCCAAAAGGTTAGCCAGTTTACTGTAGCTATTCTCAACCTTGATGAGAAATCTAGTGGAAAATTTTACATCGAATCCCAGCCAGGGTTGTGGAGCCTGAAATCCCTGGATGTGTTACCCATGACATAGCAGAGGGTGCTACGTACACCCATGACATAGCAGAGTGGTGGTGTTACCCATGACACACCTCTGCTATGTGTTACTGTTACCCATGACAAATAGATCACCTGGACTGTTCCACCCACACGACACCATCCACCACCCAAAAAGAAAAGAACCTATCCGCAGATTATCACAGCTTCATAATAAGCCAGTAAGAGATATTTTTATTTGGAGTAGATCGAGCCAGCTGCATATAGCTTCAATCCTTCCAATATGTCCATCATCTTGCATAACCCCCAGGTCAATCAATTGTTTTATGATAAAACTGAACCATATGTCCAACTCCAGTTCAGTTCAAATGTTTTGAACATAATATTAGCCATGCATGTGAATTGATGGAAATGTCTCTGACTATTAAAACCATGCCCACAAGTTGACTTGGTTTGTTTGATGCATATCAGCATGTCTCCATCCAAATGAGCTAGGTTAGACTATTAAAACCATGCTCACTCTTCAATCCCCAGCAGGAAAACGAAATCAAAATCAGTGGGAACAACAGAAGAGGAGGGGACGTATGCATACCTGGTCTAGCAACGCAACAATTTGCTTCCGGGTACCTGGCCTATACATGGAGCAGGCACGGTGGAGATGGCTTGCAGCGTGGTGACGAGCTCCATGGATCTCCGACGGATATGAGAGAAAGGAGGGACGAGCGCGACAAGGCAGGTGGGGAAGCGGAGGGCAACGGCCATGAGGAGGTTGCCCGTGGATCAGAGCAAGGGAGCGATGCATCTGCTTGCTAGACAAGGCGAAGCCGAGTGGGAGGACCAAGTCGCGACTCCGAACGATGCGTCGTCTATCCACCGCAGGATCTCAATCGCACAGCTCGCACTGCGGCCGTTGCAAACGATTAACGCGCGCACGCGCAGACAGAAGCATTTACCGTAATACGAACAGGAAAGGAATACAAACAGGAACAGGAACACATTAACTTGATTGAAAAGCCCGTGGCATGGAGATCCTGCGGCAATCATAAAAGGAAACTAAAGCCCGGGCTTGCTGGAAGGAAACAGGGTGGGCTGGGCGTGCCGCGCGGGTATACAAGACACGCCACAGATCATCATGCTGAGGAGGTAGAAGCGTGAGGACGACCTACACGCTGACCAGGATGGGGATTTTCTTGGATAACCCCCAAAAATGGTCTGCTAGTGTGGCGAAGCTACCCTGGGCCCTGATGGCCAAATCCAACTGGGGCATCCAGTTAATGCCAACAACGTGGCTTGACTTGCACTCCTGCTCTCGGAGACGATCACCGTCGGGCGGGATCTCCACAGTAAGAAAGTTGAGCTTGTCGTCGGCCGCGAGTGGCGGGGGGGCGAACCCGCCCC
>LAPY01000441.1:91566-107364 GCA_000970635.1 Eragrostis tef | reverse complement strand
CCGCCCCCCGCCATCAGCGAACGGGTCTTGCCTTCGCCCCCGGGGCAACTCAGTAGGACGATGACGCGCTCGCGCGTCTTGTGCCGGAGCACCGCAAACACTTCCTCTTCTTCTTGGCGGAGGATCACCTCGACGAGCCTGAGTCGTCGAAGCATGTCACCTTGCGCACGTGCTCGCTATGGACATGGTTGGAAAGGTTCGAACCATAGAACGAGCAGCCCCGGAAAAAGCATCTGCACGGCTGGTACTCGCATAAGGGCTCGTGCTCATCCACCTCTGCTAAGGTCAGATTTTTCTTCCTGCACCCGTGTGTCCGGTGTTTGCACTTGACGAGAACTTGGCTCATGCCCAGCTTAAACGACGGGTCGCCCATGCTGGGTTCGTTGCACTGCAAACAATGAAATAAATCAGCAAACCACCAGCTGCTTACCCCAAGCCAATAAAGGCATATAATGGATTGCAGAGAGAGAGAGAGAGAGAGAGAGAGAGAGAGAGAGAGAGAGAGAGAGAGAGAGAGAGAGAGAGAGAGAGAGAGAGAGAGAGAGAGAGAGAGAGAGAGAGAGAGAGAGAGAGAGAGAGAGAGAGAGAGAGAGAGAGAGAGAGAGAGAGAGAGAGAGAGAGAGAGAGAGAGAGAGAGAGAGAGAGAGAGAGAGAGAGAGAGAGAGAGAGAGAGAGAGAGAGAGAGAGAGAGAGAGAGAGAGAGAGAGAGAGAGAGAGAGAGAGAGAGAGAGAGAGAGAGAGAGAGAGAGAGAGAGAGAGAGAGAGAGAGAGAGAGAGAGAGATGGTAGATGTGCTTACCCTGTACACCTCTGTTCGGAATAGATTCCCACAGTCACTGCAATGGTAGATGTCAAGTGACCTCAGGCGCCCGTCACGAGCACCCATGGCGGATGAGCAGCGGGAGGGAGAGGGAGGAGCGTGGGAGGAGAGCACGGAGCAATGCAAGGATGAGCCGGCGGCGAGTTTATATGCAGTTTCGATTCAACGGCCACCACGCCTCTCGGGACGGGACGGAGTTCCCGATGCAACAATTTACATCCCCGTTCCCAATTGAGTTCGCCCCTCTTCCTCGAGAAGAACAAAGGGAGGCAGCCCCACCTCAAAAGCGTGAGGGAGAAAGGGAGAAGAACCAGTAAAATGCAGCCCCTCTGAGCCCCCAGTAAAATGCAGCCCCCGCTAGCGGTCAGAGGCGGATCTAGCTCCCTAGCTATAGGCGGGGTGGGACGGCACCAGTACCTCCTGCGACGTTAGAGGTCACCTTCCTGTTTGAAGCAAAGAACGATTGAAAGAACACACAACCTGAGTTGGCAAAGCAAAATATACCGTCCATAACCTGTGTATCCAGAACAGGAAGCTCTCTATCAGTAGAACGAATAATCAAATGATTAAGAAAAACATGGAATGGAGCTCTTTCTATTTGTAATCTTTATGGCTATATGTATCGTTTTGATACAGAGGCCGGAATATTAATATATTCCCGCTTCTAAAAAAGAAAAACATGGATGCAAAATCAATGTAGCTCCTTATGTCAGAAAAATATTAACAAGGATGGTCAAATGGTGCAACAAGGTAGCTCCAGCTCTGAGATCTTCTTGATAGCCATCGTCTTCGCAAACCTGGCAAAAGAAAAGAAGAAAATGCAAACAGAATACATGAGATCCCTCCTGCCAATTTGCATAGCCAATCTTCTTGATAATGGAGTACTTTTTGGCATGAAAGTGGCAACAAAGCTTGGTGCTATAACAAATACATGTGCTGTGCAGACGGTTTATTTAAGTTAGTTGCAATGTAATGGGGAAAATCTGCCCTGGTATGATACGGTTTATTTAATCCCCCTAAAACTTTGGCACGTCGTTGAGCACTTTTTAGCCTTTTTTTTTTAAGGAAACTGGGATTCTTCTTACTTGTTTCTCTGAGTGTAATGCAGCTCTTCATTTTAGATTAGAATGATAGCTTCCCTGATTGTTGGGGGTTCAATTTGTGGTGCATCGTACTGAAGATTTCTGCTTGCTTTCTTTTTTCTTTTTCAAAATAAGATCTGCTTGCTGAGTTTCTTCTGCTGGATTTGTGATTCCAATAGGGTACAGAAGTGCATCACACTCAACAGCTATTTCTCAGTTATAACTATTAGAGAGTACTCCCTCCATACTCATATTAGAGGGCGTTTTAGCTTGTTTTGCTGGTTTCACAAAAGAAGTCGTTCTCCAGACTGGCGCTCGTTGGACTGTTTAACCCCCGCGCGCGTGCTGGTGTTGCAAGTTCCCAAGGCGGCTCATTAAACCGCGATGCTGCCAGACCAGTGCTACATCCACAAAAACGTTTTACAACATTCCCACGAAATGCTGACGTATCAAAACATGATTGGTTGCAAGATTTAGGATTAGCATAATTTAAGGACACTTGCTATAAATTCTCTCACACGTCAGCAACACTTACTATAAATTCAATGACACGTCAGCATTTTGTGGAAAGTTTGTGAAACATTTTGTGAATCACTACAAGAGAAATGACATGTAGAGGCATCTTTTTAATATAGTAGAGGCACTTTTAAATTGCATCTAGACAATCATAGAGACACTTTGTAAAATGCCTCATAAATGTCTTGCCATGCATTGACTCTAAGAACATAGTGGCACTTTAAAAAGTGTATCTACTAAATTTGTGACAATTTTGTAGAGGCATTATATAATGCTTTTAGTAAGGCTTGAGGCATTTTTAGAGTATTGAATAAATTGTCAAAAATATTTTGTAGTTTTGAGGCTTTGAACTCAGGACCTTGTGCTAACAATAACTTGTTGAGTCTCTCTAGCCAACTCATCCACACATCACAATGTGTTTATGTCTGAATTATTATCCTAATGAGTAGTTGATAACAGCCACAAACTAATCAAAAAAGTGCCCCTAGAGACTCAGAAGATGTCTCTAATAATGCCTCTACAAGATATAGGCATTTTTAAGATGTTATAAAAATGACTCTACATTATTTATGCATGATCACTCTATAAAATGCCTCAAACAATGCCTCTACTGACCATGTGACACTTTTTTTTCAAAATTTTCAAAGATTCTTTCTATAGGTTTGAGACATTTTTAAAGATGTCACAAACATATGCCTCTACATGGTATTAGAGTCAAATTAACAAAATGCTTCGAACAAAATGCCTCTATAGAAGGTTTTTGTTGTAGTGAATGTAGCATTACTCATGCTGCCATGCCTTCCCGTCTTCCACCCCGCCGCGCCTTCCTAATTAACTTCTTTAAACCCCGTCATCAACTCGCGGGGCGGGGGAGCCTCGTCGCGCCGGCGTCCGCTGTTGTAGGCTCCAGGGCCGGGACGCCGAGCCTCGTCGCGCCGGCGTCGCCGAGGAGCTCGTCAGGAGCATCTACGTATCAATCTTTGTTGCCAGCATTTTCGTCGGGAGCATCTACGTATTCATCATTCGGCTGCCTCTACGTTCCCAGCATCTATCAAGTTTAAACGAACAAACATGTTAAAAAGAAACAATCATCAGGTGCAAGTTACAAAGAAATCAATTTGCAAATTGCAAAGCATCATCCAGTGCATGGCCAAAGAAAACGAACTGGAATCCGGAAAATCAAGACGACGGACGCGCATGCATCGAAATGAAAATCGTCGCCCTCTCTGGCTCGCGTGCCGTCGTCGTCCGCGGGCGCAGCCTCCATCGACGCTACCTTTAAGATCGTCATGGCATGGAAATTAAGGTCACTTAAAATCAGGCGCGTAAGCGCCATGCAGCAAAACAATAATTGCGTCCTCAATGACTCGAACGCGAGACGTCTAACATTAGGACTGACGACGGGAATGGGTGAATTAATATTAACTTTTTGAAGCAGTTTCATTCAATTTTGGATAATAAGCTTAGCCACGACAATGTTTATGGCCATGTCAATTTTTTGATAGAACGAATAGGAACAAGAATCATGTACAACTAGGATTGGATCCTAGTGGATTCTATTCTAATTATTTTGTTCTGGTGATAAAGGTCTGTTGACAATGACGCCAAGAATTTAGTGTTAAGAATAAGACAATATTTTTTATGCAATATACAAGCATGTCATTTTTTCTGATTATTTTTCTCTTCTACGAATTGTGTCCCAGAAAGGATGCACAAATTTATCCTGCCCGTGTCAAATTTCACTGATCTGGATAAATAACAAGGTTCCTCATACACGCTTGAGGGAAGTGAAGATCACTGGAATATCTAGAACGGAGTATGAAACCAGCCTCGTGAAGCTGTTCTTTGAAAATACTATGGACCTCGAGAAGATGACTGGACTTCTCATCCGAAGGCAAGGAGCCAGTGACGGATCCCATGCATCGGTTGCCTGATGCTCCCTCTGCTAGGTGGCATTAGATCTGTTCCGGCAATGGTATGAATGGGCACACAAGCGGTCGTCGTGTGCAGCTTCAAACTTGAGATGGTTTTTATATGCTATGTATTAGGGATTTGCTTGAGCTCCCTAGAGCCCCTAACTTTGTGAAAACACCTTCAGATATAATTCAAACTATTATTAGTCATGACAGAATATTTGAATTTGTATTTGTAAATTCATGAGCTCTTAGAAATTTTTGGACTCTTATAATACTGTGTGAAAGCGAGACCTAACTATTTATTTTTCTGGTATTTGAGTTTTCTAAGGGAAAAAATTGTTTCAGGCCCCAAACAGGTCCTACTCTTTGGACCAGATGAATGCAAAAGTACCAGTTATATACAGTTCGCCAAAGGGAGATGGGATAACTGGTCTGTATACAGGTGTAATAGAATATAGAGTCCCTGAGTCGGGTACCGAACACACAACATGAACATTGAACGAATGTCTCTCTTGTATATAGGCTGGCAATAAAACTCGCAGCTAGCTCAACTCGGAGCAAACTCGACTCAACTCGGATCGACTCGTTTTAATTTTTAACGAGTTGAGCTAGGTTTTTAGCTCATTAAATTTACGAGCCAACTCGAGCCAGCTCATAAGCAGCTCGCGAGCCAAAACGAGCTGCGTGAGAATAAAAAACCTAACCCACGGCCCAAGTCCCTGGTCTTCTTTGTAAGACCCAACCTACGCACAAGCCTCAACGTATAAAGGCAGGTCACGCCGCCTGTTGCGTCTCTACGTATATATCTACGCACGCCAACGCTGCCGACACCGCCATCGACAAAGGAGCATGCGCGATCACCAATCTGACATTCTGCTTGAAGACTGCACTATTAGTGAACAAACAACAAAGCATTGTGTCGCCGCTTTGTCGATGGCATATGGACACGCAAGGATGATGATATTGCTATTTGTGCATGTGCTGTTGCTTTCTCTATTTAAAAATTTATTAAAAAATGTGTTTTTCATCTTTAACTCGTTGAGCCATAATGAACTAGCTCGTGAGCATATAGAGCCGAGCCTAGTTACAATTTATGCTTGTTTATCTGAATGAGCTGAGGCGAGCTAGCTCGATATTCTAACGAGCTAGAGTGAGTTGAGCCGAACCGAGCTGGCTCGACAGCCAGCCCTGCTTGTATAGCACGAATTTGCATCTTGCGTTAGAAAAAAAAATAGAGGGGGCACCACCTTAGAGATAGTGAATTATGTTATAGTTGTCATAATGAAAAAAACACCAAAGTTGGCTTTGGCATCCAAGCCCCCAAATGTAACCCCTACACCCATGGCGTACATCTTTCACTGCTCTTTAGTGGAGGGGGTGGCACATACTAAGTTGGTCATGTATATATTTTCTCTGAAATTTTGTCTTGATCAATTTTTTGTTTGTTAGGACGATGAAAATATTATTTCTGAACCGCTTAAATTTGGTTCTGTAACAAGGGTTTCATGTACATAACTCTTCCATTTTTTAATACAATGATAAAAAAACTAAAGAGACAAATGACATGATAAGTTTACTTCTTCAAGCAATTTCTAATAACGCAGGATATGCAGCTACATTTAGCCTAATGAAGTTGCATTCACAAATGATACACTACAAAAAGAGGCACGACGCCATTGGTGGAAACATTGGAGTGGTGCACTGCCACTTTTATCAAACCATTTTGAGCATTTTTTCCGATTCTATTTAGAGTGAAGTGAAATGCACCCTTGATACATAAACAATTTAAGAAAAGTCATCTAGGTACATTCCTAAAGTGACCATTTAAGTTTACAAACAATTTAGGAATGATCATCTAGGTACCGGATGCATTTCACTCTTCATTTTACAAATAGAAACGTGCGACAAAGCGTCAAACTAAACATGGGTCGTGATGAAAGACAGTCGTTTTACCAAGAAATCTTGAGACATGTGGACGAACAAAATATGCAATCTCTAAATATAGCTGTACTAGACCGGATTCCTCGCAAGCACCTACCATTAATTCCATGTGTTTGCAGCGTTCACATATAGTAAACCGTATTTTGACCAACAAAAACTGAAAGAACAAGAATTAACCAAAGGGACACTACGGGAAACCGGCTATATGCCGGGAGCCAAACTTTTTGCCAAGCATTTTCCCTCGGGCACCCGGCAAACAACATGTTTGCCAGGAGCCGTGTAGGCTCACGGCAAACAAAGGGCACACGGCAGTTCCGAGTTTGCCGAGAGCCAGAGCAAAGGGCTCTCGGCAAACATGTTGTTTGCCGGGTGCTCGAGGCAAAGCTCTCGGCAAAAAATGCAAACACTCGGCAACCAGCGGCGAAAGTGGACTGTTTGCTGAAAGCCACGCATGTGGCCATCGGCAAAGTGGGTCTGTTTGCCGAGATAAGCCCTCGGCAAATGTTGGCTGTTTGCCGAGAGCCTTTGCCTGCGGCACTCGACAAACGGGCGTTAACGGCCGTTTAGGCGCCATCACGTCGCTTCGTTTTGCCGAGAACCCTGCTGGCTCTCGGCAAATGTTTTGCCGAGCGCCTGACGCAAAGCTCTCGGCAACTAGCTTTTTGCCGAGAGCTGGCTGCCGTGCGTTGTTTGCCGACAGTTTCTACGGAAAGCCCTCGGCAAACAATTTGCCGTGCGGCTTCTTTCCGCTGCTGAGAGCCTCTGGCTCTCGGCAAACCTCCGATTCCCCGTAGTGGGACCCCCGTGCGAAAGGAGGAACGCGTGGGAAAAAACACGAACCAGTCGTTCTTTTGCCCCGTTTCGACTTGTCATGCGCTCCATAAAACTCCATGCTCCTCCTCTACTCGCCATCAACCACGCATTCTCTTCTTTGTCCATCTCCATACTACACAGCCTCGTTCCTCCCTCGACGTTTCCTCCATGCCAGGAACAATGGCCAATGTCTGCTTCACACAAGAGCTAGAAGATGTTGCCAGCCGGCTCCTGCCGCCGGAGATTTTTGACGAGATTGGCACTGTCGGAACCACGGCCCCTGCAGACACCTGCCGCGGCACTCATGCTGTCATCGAGGAACTTGCTATGCACCTCAACAGCATCCTCGGCCTCGCTGACATGAGAACCGAGCACAAGCCTCCTCAAGCAAATGCTATCCCATTTCCATCTGCTGACGAACAAATCCTTTGGTCGAATGGTGAAGATGGAATAGGAAGCGACGTTCTCATCAGGAGCAACGGCGGAATGGCCAACCTTGTACCAGGTTTCGGGCCAGATGATGATTTAGCTTTACGTTCTGTGGCCGTGTAGATGATGTTTGCAGAGCGGCCGCTGCTGGTGAGGCATTACAATGAGATTGGCACCTGTGAGTTCAGGCCGATGAGGCGTCAGAATGCTGCAAGTGGCACCGGCGTTTTCTTTCCTCGTACGGAGGTGTGCCGTACAAGGTCATCCAAATCTCCCGGCAACAATGGTAAGTGCGGCTAGTCCGGTCCATGATCTTTGATCTCTCCATGTTGATTTTGGTGCCAGTCTGAACAAACCTTTTCATCCTCTTGTTGGTCTGTGCAGTTGCGAAACCACCACGGCTGATGTGGAAGGAGGCGCCCATGACAATGAAGCAGTAGAAACCAAGAGACGTACTGGAACCAAAGAATATAGACACACAGGCAGGCGTACAATAAGTGCCTTGCGAATTGGCGTATCCCAAAGAAGTGTGATATATTGAGGCAAAAATGGCGAATATGGGTATTTGGACCTTGCATCTTACATAGAACCATTGTACAATGGCATACAGATGTTCGATTGTTGGTTAGTTGCCAAAATAAGGAAAATAACACATATGCATATGGACAGATTTTTCAAATTTCTCTGGGTAGCAACAGTCATTTGCACAGTTGTCATATTATTCTGTAGATCAATGATCACACAATTATAAAATGATTTTAGTCTTTGTAACGAATCTTTGTTGTAATAAAAAAGCAGAAAGATGTGATGCTCATTATTTTATACTGTTAGACATAACATAAACAACACTTCCATAGTTGTAACAACTGCATGTGCTACAAGTTCTGCTATCTGGATCAAGTAGCAGGGTTCCTCAACATTCTTGCGCCCACACTTCCTTCATTTGAAGCACCAAAGCGTGGATGTAAGCAGCTTTGGGGTGAGATTGCGCGTACGTAGATCCTTATACTTTCTCAGCTAACATATACTTACTGATTGTTTTGCTTAACCAAATGTCACTGTGTGGTATGCAGTTTAAAAATAATTTTTTTTGTCTACCTTGTATGTTCTTGCTCTAATCAGAGAGGATTAAAAAAAGGAATTAGAGAGTAAGTAAAATCAAGAAATTTTGATATATTATAGTATCAAAATTGTTTAGATAATATACTTGTAATTATTAAAATAATTTCAATACTTAAGCAATAATGGTTGTCAAAATTTGATAGCTTGATGGCAACCAAGGTATACTTATCTATGATTGCAATGAGCCACATGATATATCCTAAAGCCGAAAAATTGGGAATTTGGAAACTCTTTAAGTTTCGTATGGTTCAAACCATTCACATGTTTATAGATTTCTAGATTTGCAAATATTGCACGGGCGAAGAGTTAGTACATAATAATTAGACAGAAGAAACATATGCCATATGATCAATCCTAGTTTGTGTGACTTGCCTCTTAGTTGATGCCTTAGTTTAGTTCCACAACTTCAGAGAACCGATCTTGCCTAACTCTAGTCTCCAACTCATTGCCATGTTCTAGAACATATTGGGGAAAAAAAGGGATAATAAATAATATAATAAGAGCCCAATAGAATAGGAACTGATCCTTGAAAACATCTAGATGAGCAGCAAGAGAACAAATCCAAATAGGCAAATTTGTCTGGAGCACACTGAGAAAACGTAGAGTTACCCATGACACTGTCAAAGTTGATTTCGTCCGTGACACACTACGATTCTCTGACAACTGTCTGTGACACACTTTGACAATTTAATAATTAGTTTCAACTTTTTTATCTCAATATTTAAAATACATTAGGACTTGAAAGTTGGCACAAATATACATTATTGCATTCTCTATCATTAGAAAATAGAGCTCTGTGACACACTTTGACCGTTTAATAATTAGTTTCAACTTTTTTATCTCAATATTTAAAATACATTAGGACTTGAAAGTTGGCACAAATATACATTATTGCATTCTCTATCATTAGAAAATAGAGCTAGATTTTTATTCGATTGTGGTATCGTTAGCTCATCGTTTTAATGTAACAGCCCAATTTTGATTTTCCGAGAAACTATTTGCAAAATATTTTTGAGCATGCATGGTGATGTCTTCCATACATTTTTTCCGAATTTCGAGCCAGCTTGCATTTTATTTCTGAGCCTGTGGTGTTTCCATTTACAATTGATTGCTTGCTATCCAGAAGCAGGTTCTCTTTTACATGTCATTTGCATTGCCACGGTTTCATATGACATATTAAGTAAACATTCACATGTACTGCATCACTGGGCTAGAATGCCACTTGCTTTGTTTATGCATGGAAACATACATGTCGAGTTGCATATATACATAACTGATTTCTAGGCACTCGTCCTTCCTGCTATCTATGTAATTTAACCCTCTTCTAATTATAGTAGTATATTAGGTGATATTGGCAAAAGCATGTATTATATCATAGCACAAACGCACACACACTTGACTATTGTGGAGAGCACACGACCAGTGATAGCTCTTAGTTTCCCATTAATCATAGCAGTTAAGGGAAAAAAATAAACAGGAGGATATTTCAGGGATGTCGGTACAGCCTATTCTCTTGAAGCAACTGAACAGCCGTGTGTCACCTTTCCTCTGCCCTCAACTCCAGCAGCTTCCTTTCTTATCCAAAACACAACATGCCTTCATCTTCATTCCAGAACCCATCGGTCACTCTGTTCTCATCCTGGTAGCACACGAATTTTCTCCATCCCTGCCCCTGCATAGCAAACCAAGAACTGGTGCCATCTCCTTCTCCCGGAGCCCATCGCACACTCAGTTGAAAAGGGTAAGAGCTGAAACCCTGTGCTCTGTTCTTCTCTGTGTGTGGTGCTCGACTGTTAGGACAAGGAGCAGAGCAACTGCAGCTCACTGAATAACTCACGTCTAAGCTAGTTGCCGTCACCGGCGGCCAGGCTAATTACCGGATTATTAGCCTTGTGTTCCTTCTACACAGCTTAGAAATAGCACGGTAGCAGATGTAGGACTTATTTCTCATCTGCACACTTCAGAGCACTAGCAGTCAGTCGACTTATAATCCTGACAGGCATAAGCATGCATATTTATTTTCTTATATTTATTATACAGTATCAGATTACTTCACTAGTCATTCATGTGCCTTAGAGCAGACATAAGCATGCATCGTTGTGAGTCCTCACTATTAAGAATGCAAATATTCGTGCTCTAAAACTGAATAGGACAGCACCTATATGTACACGTGCAGTCAGTTAAATCTGTATCGTGCCTAGCTATTTAAAATGTCATCCAGGCACTAATCAATCAAATAGTAGCTGCACTTCTATTAGAGAACAAGCTAATACTTGTTTCACTGTTGGGCTAGTTCATTGGACTGAGCAACACTTGCTTTCAATCATGCTTGCTAGAAGCCCAAACAGAGCACACAATCAGTTAATTATTTTGCATCAGGGCCTTGCATTTGGAAAATAAATGTAATATCTATACAGGATATCTGTTAGTACTATCTGTAAATACATTTCTACTGCGTGAATCATGTCAGTCTGAAACCATATGTAGTCAGTCACATTAGTGAAATAAACTTAGCTACATCTATGACAGTATGAGACTGGATGTCTGTGTGATGAAAATTCATACCCTTTTATTTGGGATTCCTGGTTCTGCATACACATGACCTGCATGTAAGAGCATTAGCTTCAGAGCTGTATTGTCAGGAAAGCAGACTAAGTGTTGTCTGAAATTCTACAGTATAGCACATCTACTACTTGCATCAAGTTATCAGATTTGTTTCCTTTTAATGCATCATGCTTTCACAAAATGATTTCAACTCATAATTCAATGTTCCAGATTTCTTTGGAGTTTCATTTGTTCTTAAGAGTAGCTATTCATTAGTGCTTAATTTAATCAACGCTAGATCGTGATGTGTACGAGCTCGGATCGGGAGCTAGTTTAGAGGGACTAAATCCTGAAGCGGCGGAGTGGAACACCGACGAGCAAGAAGGCAAGTCACACGCCGATTGATCATGTATCACCTATCTTCTTTCTTTAGTCCTTGTGCATTATGGAATTATTGTTAGTTCAGATATGACAATATGAGGAAATTTGGTAGAAGTTCCGAACCAGTGTTTGTCATAAAGCCATCCTTCTGCACAATGGCCATAATATGAGAATGAAACCTAGATTGAGCCTTCATCACTAGGTAGATGGTATGAACTACGGGTTAAGGTTGAAATTGGAGAAATACTTGGGAATATGATTATATCATGGGTAATGGTGGAAGTATGGATTGGCCGAGGGCATGAGTTCCGAGGTTATTGTGTGCACATGTACCTCAGTGATTATGTGGCGAATCCCTGGGCTATGTCCGAAGCATTTTGAGGAATAGTCGACTGAGCCACGATAAGAACATAGTTCTCGCCCATCCACAGGACCGATCACTCAGACTTGGTTTGATTATTGCTTTCACTTTGTGGATGTGCCTGGCTAGGTCCTTGGATATTGCCCAACCTATGCCATGGGTAGGTCTTCGGATGGTATGTCCCATGTAAACAGCCACAGTCTGTTAAGATGGATCCCGCCTTACTAGGCACATTGCGGGAGTGAGAGGGTAGCTTGACTCTTGTTATCTTGGCTCCGACCAGGCCATGATAGCGTGTGGGTAAAGTTAGGCAAGCTCTGCAGAGTTGATTTTAAATTATTCGAATGTGTCGTGCTTTCGGCAAATGAAGTTATGTTTATGGGGTGATACCTGTTTCATGGCAAGGTAGTACTTACTCCTCGTGGTTTGATGGAGATGATGGTGGTGAATATATCATTATTATTAATTGAGATATAATGTTGAATCATGTTATAAGTGAATAGTAAACTGAATTGGTTATGATGCTTGCATAGCCTATTACTTTCAGAGTTATAGCTTGCACTTGTGACTATTCCGTGTGGCTTGCTGAGTACGAAGTACTCACTCTTGCTTAATCATCATCAGAGAATGAGGAGTTCCTGGAGAATGTTGTAGGGAACGATTACTACTTTGATGGAGATGATGTGTTCTAGGTCTTATTCGCGCTCAAGCATGTCCTGTGGTTTACATAGTTAGGGCCTTTTGTATTATTGTGAAATAGTTTGGTGTTTTAATGTAAATATAGCCATATGAACTAAAGTTATATACAATTTACTCTGATATGTAACGAAGCAGGTTTTGTACTACTTTTATGTGTGGCTGACTTCCTGGGCGATCGCATATAAGGAGATATCTCAGGGTATCCTCACATTTAATATTTAATTTGTCGAGCAAACCATGCAAACAATAGAGAAAAAATCTAGCTCATTTTTTTAATGATAGAGAATGTGATAATGTATATCTGTATTAAGTTTCAAGTCCTAATGCATTCTAACTATTGAGATAAAAAAAATTGAAATTAATTGTTAAACGGTCAACGTTTGTCACAGACAATTGTCAGAGATCGTAGTACGTCTAAGACGACCGCCTTACAAATGGGCCGTCCCCCTTAATGAATCGAGAAATCGACTTTGACAGTGTGTCGTAGGTAATTCCATGCTTTCTCATTGTGCTCCAGACAAATTTTCCATCCAAATATGGTTCATGAGTTGGATCTATGTCCTATACTGTTGAATTCTAGATAATGAAGTTGTGACTAATACCTTTATATGCACACAACATGTAATTAGACTATACATCTAAAACTTGCCTTGATCCTATTCAAAATTCAAATGTCCATGATTATGTGTGTTCATGTATAACAGTAGATTAATGCTGCTATGTTCCCAATGATAATCACACTAGCAGGGTGTAATATAAATTTTTTGCATATATGCGCATGCGTCATGCTAAAATATAGAACTTAACCAAGAGGGATGCACGCACATGCCAAGAAATAATGCAATCTAATGTGTGTCTATATCCTAATGTTCCCAATGATAATCACACTCTCATTGTTTCTATTATGTAGGCGCGGATCATCATTAGGGAGCTATCGGTACAAGTGATTATTACTGGCGGACAAGCTACTGTGTAACTGTGTTGTAATTTTGTCTCAAAAAAAAACTATGGTTTATTGTACTGTCAGCCGGCCAACCTGCACTATTGCTCCCTGATTTCGCAACTTTACTATGTAACAAGAAAAATCGTTTGCTAATACTTCAGCTGCCATTACCATCACGTATCACAAGTTAAGCTGAGTACTGGCAACATTTACATCAGATCTTTCTTTTAAGGCATTTGATCTTGCCGGCAACGGAAGTGAGGATGACGAACTGCTCGGCGTGCATCGGCTGTTCTGTTTCTTGCCATAACGGTTAACCTGATGGACAAGGTGCAGTAAAGAAACAGAGCAGAGCAAGATACTAGATGATGATGTGATGCAATCCATGTGAAGCCCCTGGAGATAACTTTTCTGAGGTAGGAGGATGCTTCGGTGTGGATAAAAACAAGGGCTGCTGGGATTTAGATACTAGAAAACAAGAGCAATCCGCCGTGCTGTATTTGTGTGCTCTGAAGATGAAGAACCAAACTGGGTAAGCATGCCTCGCCTCCCACCAAAAGATCCTCTGCGGTACTTGTAATATCTACTATCAATACTGAGATTAGACTATAGTCTGGACAGGTGCCTTTCAAGCAGTTAGAATATGGTCGACTAGCTACTGTGTAACTGACTAGCTACTGTCTAATGATTATTTCCTGATCCACATTTCCCATTCCCATCTGTCTTTTCCCCATATCCAAACGCTCTATGTGAATACGGTGCGTACTGCGTACAGGTGCCTTTCAAGCAGTTATAAGAAGGCGTAATGGTAAACTTAGTCCTTTAACTATCGTCAAAGCTCAAATTCGTCCCTCAACTATCAAAAGGTCTTATTTGGTTCCTAAACTTTGGTTACCTAGATCAAATCAGTCCTGATGGACGAAATTGAACTTACTAGCGAAAGTTCAGTGACCAAATTGAACCTTTTGATAGTTGAGGGACGAATTCGATCTTTTAGCCAAAAGGATCAGTTAGATATATTTTTTTTAGAAAAACTAAATTGGACATTCAGTTAGACATTCTCAAAAAAACTAAAATAGCTGCATTAATCCATAATTGGTCTATTTATTTTTTTGGAAATGATCCAAGTATATCGTATTTAATTTTTTTGTTGAGAAATTTTTGTTCGATAATAATAGTCAAGTTCAGAATCTAATCTTAATATTTTTCTTGTTTCATCATTAAGATGTTTGTACGTCCTCTTTGGGTCTACCGAGCTAACAATTAATCCTAGACTATAAATTAGTTGACTAATTGTTAGTGAGGTAACTATTATTCATTTGGAGGCTAGACAAATTGTTGAACCAACAATTAGTCTGAATTAGTCAGGTTCTTCTATTGCTATTAGTTTTTTTGGCTGACTAAAAATTTGTCCAGTCCATCCTGTTTGGATTAAAATTAGTCAACTAACAATTAGTCACTTGGATATCAAAAAAGGCTATAGTATGACCATTGAAAATAACCACAGTGAAATAGTCAATGTCGTCCCTGATCTTTAGTCAAAAGGTCCAGTTTGGTCCTTGAACTTTGGTTATTCGGTTCAAACTAGTCCCTCAGGGACGAAATTGTACCTACCAACCAAAGTTCAGAGACCAAATTGAACCTTTTGATAGTTGAGGGACGAATTTGAGCTTTGGGTGATAGTTAGAGGACTAAGTTGACTATTACGCCTTATAAGAATGAAACTAATCACAGCATCCCGACCAAACAGTTAAAATCCAATAAATCTGAATGAAGCCCAGAAACTTTAAAAAAAAAAACAAAATACAGTTAACTCGTAAGAAAATTGCAGAAAAATGAACTGGACGATTTAGAACTAATTTATAATCTTTTACAACAAATTATATGAATAAAACCCTGGCAAAAAAATTATATGAACTAAAGAGTAAAAATTCTACTACAGTCTATATGCACGACATAAGTTGAAACAATATAATTTGATCGTCTGAGGAAGATGACCAAGAACAACACTTGAGTATATATTATAACGGTTTTCGTAAAACTTGGTTGCAAATCACTTAGATGGATGCCTTGTCTTCTGGAGTTGGCTGTTGAGCTTGTTCTTTGGAAGCCTGCGCAGACCTTTTTGCTTCTTGATATACTTTGTTACGGCCTCGGCCACAGAAGCTAAATAACTCGTACTGATAAGCAGTGGCGGAGCTTGACCTCCAACTAAGGGGGGGGGGGGGGGGG
>LAPY01000440.1:132942-143527 GCA_000970635.1 Eragrostis tef | reverse complement strand
TTTTTGATATTCCCCCCCCCCCCCTCCCCAATCGGTTTGAACAGTGAGGATCTTGCGACTATATAGACGTTCAACAAGCTATTGGAATTCATGAAACTTTTGAAAGACTTCAGATTTATGTTTAAGAAGATAAATCCACACAAACTTGCTATAGTCATCAATAAAGCTCACATAATAATTATTTCGACCAACTGAAGTGGGGGCAGGACCCCATACATCCGAGTACACAAGTTCTAAAGGAAATTGGGAAACACTAGATGAACGGGGAAAAGGCAATTGGTGGCTTTTGGCTTGCTGGCAAGCATCACGCACAGATTCGATAAAAGCCTCGGCAGAACAAGGCAAATTATTTTTGCTAATGACTCTCTTGACGATATCTACGGAAGGATGACCCAAGCGCCCGTGCCACCGCGCCGAAGAAGGTTTGATGGCACCAAGTGCTTGTTTGGATGTAGGTCCTGCCCACAACGATGGAAACGGATAAAGGCCCCCTCTAGCCCTGCCGCGCAGCAGTGTTGTCCTCGTGGCTCGGTCCTTAACAAAAAAATCACGTGGATGAAGTTCAAGGAAGACGTCATTATCAATTGTAAAACGATTAATGGAAAGGAGACTCTTTGTGGCACTAGGAACATGCAGAATGTTTTGAAGATAAAGAGGACGAACAGGGGTATGGACAGTGGCACGACCAATATGCTTTATTCCCATACCTGAACCATTCGCTGCGTGGACCTTCTCCTGGCCGTTGTAGCGCTCACGAGTGGTGAGCTTATCCAGGTCGGCGGTGATGTGATCAGTAGCACTGGAGTCGCCGTACCAGAGTGGGTCGATGGGGTACGACGAAACAGCTCCGGCCACCATCTCTTCACCAGTGAAACTAGCGTCAAAACGCTTGTAACACTTCACGACGGTGTGGCCGGTCTTCTTGCAGAGTTGGCACACGGGCTTGGACACACCAGAATTGCCGCGGCTATCCTTGCCGCGACCAGCAGAGTCACCACGACCGCCATCGCGACCGCCACGGCCACCGACAGCGCGGCCACGGAACGGTCCACCGCGTCCGCGAGCGGCCGCATTTGCGGCCATGTAGGAGTTGCGCTGAACATCCAGACGAGCTTCAGTGCTGAGCATCTGGGCGTAGAAATCGCCCAGCGTGACCGCCTCTTGGCGGCAGATGGACTCGACAAACGGATTGTAATCCGAGTCAAGTCCGGCGAGGATGTACGTGATGACATCCTCTTCTTCAACCTTCTTCGCCGCAGCCGCCATGTCATCGGCGATCCCTGTCATCTTGGAGAAGTAGGCCGCATAGGACAGATCGTCCTTGCGCGTTGTAGCGAGTCGCTGGCGAAGTTGCACAATGCGCGAGCGAGATTGAGACGCAAACATGGACTGAACATGAGTCCATACCTCAGCGGAAGACGTAAGGCGCGTCACCTGGGCCAGCACCTCCCTCGACATGGTGGAGTTGAGGTAGCCAAGGAGGTGCTGGTCCTTGGCGAGCCACAGGGTGTAGTCGGGGTTGACGACGATCTTCTCGGTCTTCTTGTCATCAGACACCTCCGTGATGGTAGCCGGAGGCGCCGACTCTTTGCCCTCGAGGATCCCCAGAAGCTGGGCACCACGGATAGCAGGCAGGACCTGCGCCTGCCAGAGCTTTAAGTTCTCGCGAGTAAGCTTCTCGGAGATGGGATGCGCCAGCAGATTGGGGAAGGCAGGAGCAGTGGTGGATGAGGACGCCATGGCGGCAAAAAAAAACTAGATGTGTTTGTGGAGGATGGCTCTGATTACCATGTGAGAATGAATTAGATGCGTGCACCTTCCTGTGCCGCTCCTTTCTTTATATAGATGTTACAAGATTACATACTTGGCGTGCAAGTTAGAGATTACAACAGATAGATTCTAACTACCTACAACAACCGTAGTTATCTATAGAACACGATAACCACCACAATCGTTATCGTCTCACAGTTATATTGTCTTCTGTTCTGATTTGCTGAGATTTCGGTGGATTGTTAACTGTTTTCAATACTCAGGAGCCACCAAGGATTCTTTCGGAACATCCAAGAGTACTCAAGAAGTAGAGAAACTAGGCCGAGCCGCGCTCCTCTGCGCCCGTGATAGTTTTGTGGTTGCATTGATCGGATCTACAGGATTAGTTTGCACTGTGATTGGTTTGTATTGTGTCGAACGGGTGTGTTGAATGTGTATTCGTAGATCCTTTGCACAAAAAGGAGTAGTTTGGATTGGCCTGCCTGTGAACATGATGGATGTATGTTCTGTGCTCTTCAAAGAGGGTTCATGGATGTGGTGTGTTCACGCGTGCCATTTATAATCCGACGGCAACCATTTCCACTCTTACATCTGGCTTGTAAATGGTGGATGAGGGAGCTGTAGCTTGAGGTACGTTGATTTGTGAGAAGAAAATTCAGGGAGCTGTAGCAGTTCCTGTAGCAATCAGTACTATTGCCCAGTTTTCTACTGTACAGTGGATTCTTTGGTGATTAATCTTGTTCGTTGGCCCTTGATCGGATGGCTAGCGCCCACGCCCGAGGTACGGCTCAGCAGCCTCAGCTTACATTTTTCAGCCGAATATGTTGTTGCACAAATCCAATATTTTGTTTCTGTATGGGACATTGATTGCTGAGTTGCTTGCAAATGGTAGCATGGTGTACGATTTGTTTCTGGTTATAGTACAACGTTGTATGGATTCTCTTGGATAGCAAATTCTGATGTATGATTGCCAGTTTGCATTTGTTAGTTGTGACTGCATATTGTTGGTGGACTGTTGTTCTGGCAAAACTGAATTGATAGCTCTCAATGGTCTGTGATAATAGTAGCATGAAACGTCTCATTGTCAACTGCAGTTGTACCACATTGTTGGCAGATTAGGATATAATGTGTGTGATGGTTGCTAGGTTTTTGGATTGAGAGTTTGAGAAATAGATCGATGAATGCAAACTTACATCAACAAGAAAAGCCAGATTGAATTTCCTAGTACTAAACAAAAAAGTGTGTGAACTGTTGATTGTATGGTGGCACAGTTAGTTTGCCTTAACAGTTTCTTATTGTTGATAAAAGCTACAGTCCAACGTTTGGCGTGTGCAAAAGTTACATATAGAACTATTCTCGTGTCGACAGTGAAATGAATCATTTGTTACATACTTACAACTCTAGGATAACCATCAACATTGCCTCATATTTCAGTTTTTGACGATAAGCCCACAGTATGGCTGAAGAATGTGAGAGATCTGATCACGTAGTGTAAATTTCTATGTTTTATTTTCTTTTTGCAAGTGACCACAGAACAAACTTTATTTTTCCCAGCAAACTACGGTAAGTTGTAGCCTATCTGAACTTTCATTAAGGCCTGGTTTTGAATTGGATCGTTCAATACTATCTGTGACAAAATTCAAACTAGCAATTGAAGTAGCTGATTTTAGAAGTGTGTTAAGGCTAGTTATATTGTCTTCTGTTCTGATTTGCTGAGATTTCGGTGGATTGTTAACTGTTTTCAATACTCAGGGGCAGGGCAGACGGGCGAGGCGACGCGAGGCCCTCTCGCATGTTGCCTACAAGGCTCCACCACAAGAAGACCCAAACGATCATCTGGTCAGACCCCCGGAAGCCGAAGGACCAAACCAAGACATTGCTGCTGTGGCTGCAGAGAATAATCACCTGACCCTAGTGTATGACCAAATGGTGGGTATCGTCAGGTGTGTGAGTGAGCTGGTTAGCAAGCAGAAGGAGGTGCAGAGGCTTGCGGATGAGGCCGGGGATTGGTCTCAGGTTTCCTGCAGGGTGCGCAAGGTCGATCCCAACATCGAAATATTGCTGGCTCAATATGACGAATGGCAGCAGGATGTTATCGCGACCAGAGGCAGGGTCAGAGTCCTTGGCGGCCATCCCGTGGAGCCACCAAGGATTCTTTCGGAACATCCAAGAGTACTCAAGAAGTAGAGAAACTAGGCCGAGCCGCGCTCCGCTGCGCCCGTGATAGTTTTGTGGTTGCATCGATCGGATCTACAGGATTAGATTGCACTGTGATTGGTTTGTATTGTGTCGAACGGGTGTGTTGAATGCGTGTTCGTAGATCCTTTGCAGAAAAAGGAATAGTTTGGATTGGCCTGCCTGTGAACATGATGGATGTATGTTCTGTGCTCTTCAAAGAGGGTTCATGGATGTGGTGTGTTCACGCGTGGCCATTTCCACTCTTACATCTGGCTTGTAAATGGTACACACCAGCATATATAAGCATCATCATTGCACTAAAAAGGGGGGGAAATGAATATAAGCATTAACTCTAGATGCAGCAAAGAGGCGGCACTAACAAACATTCTTTTAAAATTCACATCAGAGTAGGAAAAGCACAAATTATCCTTCGCTCACACATTAGTTAGGTAGAAAGTTATTGGAACATGTAGGCAGCGATCATTAACAAATCCTCCTCTTATGTTTACAGTGTACAGCCATAGCCGAAAGAAACTACACAAAGCTCAGCGGATATAGTAGTGCGCCATCCACGCATATAATAGAAGTCACTGCACCTTCATCTTTGCATGCCCATCGAGCTGATGAGAGAAAAATATCCAACCATGATGGCAAGTTCCAAACCTTTGAGCTGAAGCGCTATCATCTGGAATAATAAAGCAAATTAACTTCAAAAAAGATAAAGGAAATTAGAAGAACCGAATACAGCCTTCCAAAAAGTTTGAAAAATGATCACAACTAAAGTTATAGGAACGCAAAGGCATGATGATGCATGCCCCAACATCGATAGTTGTACAGCTTGGAGAGTTAGTTAATTTTAAATACCAAAGCCAAATATCAAAGAAGTATGATGTAAGATTACACAATCTGTAATTGAGAAAGTACTAATATAGGGATCTGGTCCAGAGAAAGGAAAATAGCGAGTTTAGCAAAATAATAAGTGCAGGTCTTATCTTTGAAAGATCGTGCTGTTTGATTAACTCTGAAGATAATGCACAGAATTCAGGTAGTTCAGTCAGATTTGCACCATCACATTTAGAGGCCAATGCAGGGGGGAAGCTAATTGGCAATAGGAAATCATTTTATTTCTTAAAATAATTTCAAACTGAAGAGAACTATGTACGTTATTGGTATAATTTAATCATGAGCTAAACAGGTGGACAATAAGAGACAGGCAAAACCCACGATCAGTTGAATGGTCTCGTCAATAAACTCCTGCTAAGTGTAAAGAAAGGAACCAACTATATTACATCTGTATATATTGGAGGTTGTGAGGCCATTTGAGATGTCAACAGATAAAATATGTTGCGGCTGATCAAAGCCAGAAACAATCATGGTTAACCAGGATCACAATAAAATACCCTAGACAACCTATGGCAAAACAGGATCACAATAAAATACCCAAGACTACCCCCGGTTAACCAGGTTCACAACAAAATGACGTCCACAAATTATTGGATAATCTTATTCTAACAAAAATAGGCATCCAAACCAACTTATGCTCACAAAATGGAATGATGTGGTTAGGGAGAACAAAGTTTTGATTTTATAGAAGAATGTGCTGTATATAGAAGAGCACTACATTTGTACTAAACCATGAACACCTCAAGGTGCAGCAGTGCCAAGGTCTGGGTTTCCCCCATCCAGATCGGCGTCGTTGCCCAAGAAGCCTGAATCTTCTATGCTGGAATGAAGCCATGCATGAAGCTTTATTCTTGCCCCAATCATCATCCTCGTCGCTGGAGAAAAAAAAAACATAGGTAAGTGTTGCTGCCTTGCACACACATGCGATTTCTTCCTACTGAAATCACATCAGGAAGGATGGTTCCTGATGGCACCAAACAAATGGAAATTATGGCTTTGAAGGATTAATAGATATACAACCAACAACGATTTAAGATGAGAGATCTGAGGACTAATCACTCATCAATTTCGTGTGCATGCTTTTCTGAGATGATGCAATGTAGGGTAGCCAATTTAGGTGATTGGCAGCAGACAATTGGATATAAGAGAAATCAGATATTGTAAGCAAACCTTTGTTTTTTTTTTGGGGGGGGGTCATCTGCGCGCACCACAATCTCATGGGTGTCGTCCTGTACTCCGTCATTGAAACAAAAGCCTCCCAGCAAGCCGCAGATTGAGGAGGCAGGCGGAGTGGAGATGCGAGTAGACGGACTGACCTCTTGCACCTGTTGTGACACCCTACCGGCGGGGCCCGCCGTGATGTTGTGGTGGCTCCCGGCAAGCCGTCGCTCTGCGGCGACAGTGCGACATCCATGCACTCGCAAGTACCAGATCGCGCTTCGGCTCTCAGCAAGCTGCGGGAGAGACGACGGCGCGTTGGGGTGGGGCTGAGGAGACAGCGCGAAAACCGAACGCGTCGTCTGCAACAGCCAACACTGGAATCTGGAAGCTAGGGGAAAACAATGAGGTCAGGCAAAAGACAGAAAACCAAGAAACCAACATGAGGCGCGCAAACAAAACCAGAGCACGATGAGAAGCAGCGAGAGAACGAACCAACGGGAAGCATAGAAGGCAGGACCCCAATGAACACCACTCTCGTCGCCATCGGGCGCAGCCGAAGCAGAACCGAAGCTGGAAGCGAGAGGCAATCGGGATCGGGGTGAGACAGCACTGCAGTGGGAACGCGAAGAAGTCAAACAAATCGAAGCACGAGATCGCGAAACCATACCTGCAGAGCGAGGACGATCCGCGATGGTCAGCGGAGAGGGAAGAAGCTGGGCACCGAGGAAGCACATGAGTAGAGGCAGAGAGGACGATTCGATGCAAGAAGAAGAGCAGAACATAAGGGAGAGGAGGAAACAAAAATCGAAGCACAATGCGAGGGAAGAAAGAGGGAGAGGAGCACGAAGCCAGGAACTGGGGCGGCGGCGGCGACGCGACAGAGACCGGAGCTACCGAGGTGAAGAGGAAAACGCCGGTGCCTGGCGCCGACTTGATCCGACGAGCAGGCGACCGACGCGTGGAACGCATAAGCGAAGAGGGAGCGTCGGTAGGGACTAGGGAATACAGGCCAGGCCCGGTGAAAGCGAGAAGGAAACGGGCCGACCGACAACCCGAGAACTCGGAAGCCATGGGCCGCGACCGGCGTCTCGCCAAACGTGAGAAGCCACATCCGCGGACGCGTCGCGATTGTATTGGCCAGTAAAACCGTAAACCACACGCGTCAACAGACGATTTCTTCACGCATTAGACACTTGATAATAACAATGTTAGGCTCAAAAAAAAAAACATTCGCTGTATGCGCCTGATGTAAAGCCTTTTTTTCCCTTTTCCTGTAACCACTGCCTGAAATAGAAAAATATTCATTGCCTGTCTATCTTACAATTTGAGCACGAGCTAGTACATGAGCTATTCAAGGACCTTGATGGCCTTGATGGCCTGCCCCTGGAGCCAGACCTTGCGGCTCCTTTCCCGGACGGCCTCCACGTACGCGTTCTTCGACGGCTCAAAGCAGTTGGCCTTCTCCGTCAGCAAGCTCCTCTCGTCGTCCGACGCCCTCTTCTTCTCCGTCGCGTCAGCAGGGCGTCCATCTCAGGTCGATCTCCCACCAAGCCTTTTTCTGTTGATGAAGCAAAATCGTTCAACCGCAGCAGATCGGCTCGATTGGTGTGCATCTCTGCGGCCGCTTCCCCGGCCTTAAAAATTGTGCTCGACTCGTGCATGCTTCGGAATCCGACTCCGCGTCGCCCACGACCTGGTTGATTGGGCCGAGAAGGCCCATGTTAGCTAGGCTCAATGCTAAAGTGGGCGGGCTCACATCTGGTCGAAAGTAGAAACGGCCTCCGCGTCGCGCACGAGCTGGGATCACAATCTGTTGGGCCAGGCCAGAAACTTTCTGCACATCGGATACCGGCCAAGTGGCCCATCTTCCCTGGCGTTGAGTTACGGCTTTGACGAAAACGTCCAAAAGCTGGAGGTAACGTACAAGAACTGTGGCATGCACGAATTCGCTGACATCGTGTAGCAACAGAGGACGTCTTAGCGTGTTGTCAAAACAAATTAGGCCGAGTGTTTCTTTCTTTCTTTCTTTCTTTCTTTCTTTCTTTCTTTCAGAGGAGAGCATGCAGCCAGCCGTGCATCTGATGCTCAGCTGGTCATATTTTCAGTCTCGGCGTCGGCGGCGCCGTGCTTCATCCAGGAGGCACCCTACCTCGGCCGATCGCCGTGATCAGGTACCCTGTGTCCCCAGCCCTGTTCTGGCTTTCCGTGCGCGGCGGCGCCCCCACCTACACCAATGTGGCGTGGGGGCCTTTCTTGGCTATCCACGGCTCAGGCACGGGGTACGGCTTCTGCGACGATGGTGGCGGCACCGTGCACCTTCCCGGAGGCTGGACGCCATCGTTCTTAGCTGCGGGAGGGACACAGTGGTGTCCCCATCTTCCTCTACCTTGCGCTCTTGGGCGGCGGCGTCGCGCTCCTTTCCGCAGGCGGGCCAAGTCGCCCCTTCGCCGTGCACCTGGGCTTCGGTGTGTACCAGCATCAGCGTCTCCTGGCGTCTGAGCGCGTAGGCATCCCCATGCACTTCCATCCCAACGAGTTCCACGGCGGTGTTAGTCCGGCGTTGGTCGGGGGCTCAGGGGGTACCGCGCAACGCGGTTTTGTTTTTTTTTTGCGGCGGCGGCCCGGACGTACGGCCCCTCCCGATGGACGCCACCGAACGAGTCAGCATAGAGGCGAGCGGCTGGGATTCATGGGGTGGGAGGAACTGAACGATTTTCGAATCTCAAAGTGCATGTGCCCTCATCTGAGAAAGGGGACGTACCTCACTCAGGACACTTGCAAAAGACGATTTCTAGGGTACCGCGGCGTCAGCGACAACCCCCGGCCTTCCAGCCCGCCGGCGACCACGACATCAGCCGGCCGTGGCATGACGCCTTCGTCCCAGCTGGTCAGCACGCCCGCAATGGCTTCAGGCGAGGCCGCATTGAGCCAGGCGGCGACGCCCGTGGTGCTGTCATCTCTGCTCCGGGCGTTGGCAATGCATCCCAGGAGAGCTAGCGCGCACTACGGGGACGTGCCAAGGCGCCCAAGCTCAGGCTCGTCCGGTTCCTCCAGATAGTCCAGTCCAGCGCCCACGCCCGAGGTACGGCTCAGATTACCTTTGTCAGCCGAATATGTTGTCGCACGTGTCCAATACTATTTTCTTTCTGATTATGAGTTGCTTTTGAAGCGTGGTTGTCTGAATTCATTTTAGATCCGTTTTCAGAGTAGGAGGGAATACGTTCGATTATGGTAGATTGCTTGATTGAGCTCTGAAATCTTTTGCTTTTATCTTTTGGTTACAAACATATGAAAGTTTTAGTTACTACTCCATCGAACTGTTGCCAATTTATCAAACCCATTGAACTGTTGCCAATTGGCATCACTAGAGGTAATGACGCTGCTTTTGACACCAATTTAGTTGAGAATTATGATTAGTTTCACGGAGTGTAGCTGTTAGTGTTAGTGTAGAGGGGAATTATTTTTGAAGGAAAGTGTAGAGACGAATTGATGAGTTGGGTGCTTGGGCAGTAAACACTAACCTCACTGCTTGACTTTAGAAAAAAATAAAACAGTCGTCCTCAAACCAATCTTTATCTAGAGAATAACAACGGACTGGTGCTTAAGGAGGGCAAATCAAATCAGGCCAAATTAACTAGGGGGCTTTTGCAACAAAATGAGTTATAGGGGGGTAAATCAAACTCCGAGTGATTTCTTGGGGGTCTTTGCAATTTTCCCGATAAGAATCTTAAACTCTACTTATTAGGTGGTTTATGCAAGTAAGCCTATAATCGACCCAGAACAGGTAACATGCAGATATGGTGACATGCACGCATTCAGCACCCCATATAGCAATATAGACACGTTAACGAATTGTAGAACAAATTAGTCTCAGTTGGACGAAGATGCATGAAAAGGAGAACAACCTAGCAACCCTCACAGTACGTAAGAAATGAATGAAATGTGAAGACACGCTCCTTGCACAAATGCAGCGGTTTAAGGCAGTAGCTGGTATATAGACATATACTAGCTTGCTATGTAGCCATAGCAGAGAAAACGCCTTGTGTACTGCCATGCACACAAGGCTCCATTGTGAGATATGGGAGGCAAACAAACAAGGTTGCAAATAGCGAGCTATAGATTTTAGCGGAGTGCTCCCATAAAAGCTATAGCAGCTATAGCGCAGCTATTGTCAATAGCGTTTTGCAAAAAAACAAGCAAATTTTTAGCAGAACATGAGTAACTTCATATGTTAGTTCACAGAGTTTAGTTCACAACCATTAACTCATAAACTAAGATAGCAGCCAATGCAAAATAAAAATAGTAACAAGCCAACAGTGCTTTGCTAGTTCACTAGTGTCGATATCAGCTCCCGTTCTCACTCCAAATCATCATCACTAGACGAACTAGCAGCAGATGGGGATGGTACACTAGTGTTGTTATCATCTTCATCTTCAGAGAAGAAAGTAGCAGATGCCTCTTCATCATCTGTAGTGCAGGATGCAGCGTTGATGGCACAGGCCGTTGCCGTCCACGGCCAAGCAGCCGTTGCCGCAGTCGCCGCATTCGCCGTCGCCGCGGTCGTAGCTGCCGC
>LAPY01000440.1:90488-100886 GCA_000970635.1 Eragrostis tef | reverse complement strand
CCCCGGGGACAGTATCCTTGATCGGCCGACGGCGTTGCCCGGCCTCCGGAACGAGCAGCGGGGACGAGCCGGCGACCCGGGGAGAGGAATCCACAGGGGTGGACGTTGTGAGATATTGGAGGCCAACAAATCCACTCAAGCCGTGATCAAGAGTGTTCGCGGCCACCCCTTGCTCATTGCACGAGACTCCCAACCAGCTCAGAGCCTCAGGACTCGTCGCGGTGGTCAGCGGCTGCCCTGCAGTCCGCGGAGTTGGTACTCAGTGTTCGCGGAGGCTGTCCATGGCGCTCACCGCTCCAGAACACGGGTCGCGGCCCAAGTCGAGCCGGAAAACGAGTTGTGCTGCTGGCTTGACATTCGTCGGCCCCTGGAGCGCACGGTATGGCGTCGGCCATGCGTTGTTTCAGGCGAACAGATACCGGTTATGTTTCTAGCGCGTGGACCGTGCCACTGGTGACGCCGTGGTGTTCTCGACAGCATCAATTTGTACGTCGTCACCTCGAGACGCAGACCGTGCTGGGAGCACCAGTTATTGCATCCACCTAAAAAGTGATTAACAGGAGCATGACACCCTTTGGTTTCTCCCTGTAGTAGTACAGAATCGAACACTTCTTGGGCTTGCTAGGAACTTTTTACTTTTTCAATCATATTATTTTTTATTGTCATGCTCTTTGCTAGCTCTTTTTTTTTTTAAAAAAAAAGAAATAGACACTACACAGGCTCTCTCAAAGGCTAGATACTGCAGTTAACTTGAGAAAAGAGAATGAAAAATGAAAAACTTTTAGTGATGATGCGTAATTTATAAAGAAAAAAGGAAGGGGTCTTTCGATTTCTGAAGAGATCTGTGAACAAAAATTCTTACTACCGACGGATAGTAATGAAATGATAAGCCACACCACATCCACTGCAACTCTTAGCAACCGATCGAAGCAGGTAGCATGCCCATTTCTCCCGAGCAATCCGCCAATATATATATATCTTTTAAAAGCAATGGCAGGTGCTCTGCCTTTCATTATAGATCGAATAGCAAGAGTTCAAACAAAAACAAGGCCTAGGCCAAAGGAAATAAAACCGAAACAAAATATTTACATGAGCGAAACATCAAATGACAACAAGGCCATGACATCGGACTAATCACTATCACCAAGCAGGACATCCAGGATTGGAACAGGGCGCCAATATATATTGCACTTGGACGAAGCGATGCAGAAGACGTATTTGAGTAGTAATAGTGTGTAGCCATGCGAATCTGTTGATGAAGCCAATGAGAGGCTTCTCCCAAATTAGTACTTTATCGGTACAAAATGCATGACAGTGCTCTCAGCTCACTAGCAGCTCATGGCAATGAAATGATATGTCACAGTTACTGAATGTTGAACACGCCTCGCAAGTCGCAACCGAGGAGTATATATGCATGTGCGTGGACCAAGGCAGAAGGTACATGGTGTTTGGATCCATTGGAATTGGAAAGAAGCTCTGCAGTTTATACATAGTACAACATTTGAACGAGACTCGGCGGCAGAGCCAAGCGTCCAGCCATGGCATTCAGGAGCTTTACAAGCCACGGGCGTGAGCTATTGGAGGGCAACAAATCCGCTCAAGTCATGATCAAGAGTTTTTGCGCCCACCCCTTGCTCCTTTCACGACACCCCCGCTCGCATGGTGCCCTTGCCGTCTGCCTGCAGCAGAGTTCCACGGGCCGGTGCCCCGATTTACTTCAACCCCGAGGAGTCCATGGTGGAGTTCGACGGCGCCGGTATGCCCTGGGAGTCGGATACGGGCAATGGTGGCCGTGGTCCGTGTTCGTCGGCAGCGAAGGGTGCGGCGGTGGCGTCCTGCAATTCGTCGACGGCGCTGGCTACCAGCGTCTCCTTGTAGGACGCGTAATTCGAGTCGACAGCAGTGACTTCGCGCGCTTTGGAGGTTAGGGCTGCAGCTCATGCCTTGGAGTTGGGACTGTGGCGTTCGTCACAAATCACGTTGGGTTTGATATGAATGGGCTACAGGATTCTTCATTCTTGCCATCTTGGCGAGGTGGCACTCTCACAATTTTTCCCTGGTTCAAGAAAAGTAAAATAGAAATTCACTGCATTAGGCAGAACTCTTTAAGGCCGAGGCAAACCGTTCGTGTTCTGCAACAGTGAAATCTTGCCGGCTTCCAGTTCCGCAAACATGCATGTCGTGGCCCCAGAATAAAACCTTGGCATGATTTATAATTCAACTCGGTGCCGACCTTTTTACACAATGTGTCTTTTTTGGTTATGCGTGTGCAATTTGAGTTCAGAGCTTAAATTTTGCATAATGGTAGCTGGCATAGATTTTTTTTTCGTAGTTTAGTAGCATCTTACTTATAGTAGCTTAACATTAGTGAATTGTTCGGTGAGTATGACATATTTCTTTCTATAATGTATAATCACTCTAAGAAATATGTTTACTAGTCCCACGGCTACTTGAACTACTATCGTTACTTGATTTCTTTCTATAATGTTGATGACAACTCTCACGACAACCTATACTTTAAAATATGACATTTTTTATACTATTTACAATTAGTTGAATTGCAATTACCTATATATGCATACAAATGATGTCAGAAAAATAACTAAAAAATATTTTAACGTAGTTTATTGTGAGAACTGTCATAATTCAAAATTTTAGTTTCAAATTCCACTTGTAGGCCGAGAAATAGAAAATACGAACTTCAAAAAGGTGTACATGTGTGTTACACACGGCCAGTCTGACCATCATGGGATGCTTTACATATATTTTTTTTGTCAATGATTTCACTTTTCTAAATGAAGGCAGCAGTCATCCCATGCATCTGCCATTCAGATGGTCATGTGAGGAGAACGCAAGATTTCAGTGTCTCCATTTTTCGCAACCGCCATCGGGAGAAGAGGCATGACAGGAGAGAGGACAGCATGCTAGCAACTCACACACTAATGAAATGAAGGAAATGCAAGGCACGCGCTCCACGCACGTCTCTAGAACCGAAATAGAGCAGCAGCTACTTATATTGTGCCCATTGGAGAGAAACCCAGCAGTTTATACATACGCATTTGAAGGAGACAAAGCGGCAGAGCTAATTAGAGACAAGCGTCCAGCCACCATGCATTCTGAAACTAGGAGTACAAGTTATCGATGGTGAGATATTGGAGGCCAACAAATCCACTCAATCCGTGATCAAGAGTGTTGGCGACCAGTCTTTGGTCCCTGCAAGACACTCCCACCCGGTGCAGGACATCGCCCTTCGTCTTCGTAAGCAGCGGCGGCACTGCAGGCCGTGGAGGTAGCGCTCGGTGTGCGCGGAGGCTGTCCACGGCGCTCGCCGCCCAGGAACACGGGTTGCGGCGCAAGTCGAACTGGAAAACGAGTTGCCGCGCGGTGCACAGGTTCGTCACCTCCTGAAACGCGCGGAACGACATGGGGCATGCTTTGTTTGAGGCGGCCACATGCCGTTTGCGTTTCTGAATGGGGACTGTTCCGATGGGGACGGTGTGGTGTTCTTGACAGTTTCAAAGCGGCCACCCTCGTGGCCGCAGACCAAGCGAAGAGCACAGATTCCTGCGTCCACCTATAGTGGGTAAGTCGTGCTGACGGCCCCTCATGTGTGGAGATTCGGTGCATGCCGTCCGGTGGCTTTTACCGCTACCAGCATAGAATTGAAAACTTGCTGGCCTTGCTTAGGACCTTTTAGTACATTTGAACAAAAGAACAAAAGAATATGTATTACATTTGGAGGAAGAGATGCAGGAGACGTATTAAAGCAGTAATGTCTAGCAACGTCATTCAAATTCAGCAAACTGTTGATGAGGCCGGCCTGAAACTGTTCCTAAACTAATATGCTAATGCGGGTAGAAAATGCATCTCACTAGCAGCTCCTCATAGCAATGGAATGATAGGTCACACAGTTAGTTGAAAGTGCACACAACCAAGAAGTATATATGCATTTGCATGGACCAAAGCATAGTGGGCCCATTGGAGAGAAACACCGCAATTTATCCATACTCGTTTGAAGGACACGAGGCAGATCCAATCGTCTAGCCATGACGTTCAGGAACTATATAAGTTATCTGTTATGAGATATTGGAGACTAACAAATCCACTCGAGTCATTATCAAAGAAAGAGTCCACACTGCCACCCGGTGCTACCTCCACAAGCTCGTCCGCCGAACGCTCCCAGCAGTTGGCCTTCACCTTCTTCTTATTCCTGTGCACGTCGGCCGCCGCCGTCTGCGAACTCCTTTTTGTTGGGGAGCCGGTGCCGACCGCCGTCGTTCCGTGACGGCTGCGACACGCGTTTGAGAAACACGGCAGCTTCTTCGATGATACTATATGTATTGTGTGGGCGTGGCGCGCACCGCACTCTGCCCCCTTGTATACCGTCCGTTTCGACTCCGAGTTGGAACATGGAAACCGATTGGGATCAGCCTCCGAGATCCACATTGTATACCGTCCATGGCAGCAATATACTATTATGCATATTTCATTGTCAACGTTGACAACATTTACAATCAAATGTATTTTTTTTTTGCTTCTTTCATTAACTTTGAGAAATTGTGTCCTCAATTTTTTTTTTGAGAAATTGGAGTTCAGAAAGTTTAATCCTCTCCTTAGAGAAAGAAGTTTATAAAGAGGTTCCAACGAATTGGGCTAGATGGGCCCTGCTAAATCAACAGCCTACACAGTTTGTCAGGCCGCCGTACTGTTGGGCTAGCTCGTGAAATGGGTCGGGCTGCAGTACCCGTAACTAATTGACGAGAGATTCTTAAAAAAAAAACAACAACTAATTGGCGAGTCTTGCATGATTGTCCCTTGGCAACAAAGTGATATCTCAACCATACTACGGAGTAGTATATCGTACAGCAAACAAGTGAAGCTCGTACAGTACGGCTAGCACGCTGCCTCCGCACGCGGCAACGCCCCCGTTCCGTTCGTCGGTTTTCAATCCAAACTGGAGGTACGCTAGTGCTGATTTTTTCAAGACGCGCTCTCTATTCCTGTCCATGAACTACGATAAGGGATGGAGACAGGCACTGGACTAAGCAGGATAACCTGGTGGTGGTCGATGGAACTAGTAGTAGTAAACCGGATCTGATTCCACTACGTGTAGGAGTCCGCTTTGCTTTACTCCCCTATCGATCGACCCATCCATCCAACCTTCTCCTGTTGATGGATGCAAGACAAGACAAAATCAATCAGCTACAAAAAGGCTAAAGACAAACGGTTCCAATAGAACAAGTGCTTCGGATGCTGTACCGCACCAACACAACACAACACAACACAACAGCTAACAAGGACAAGTTGTTTTGCCACTCCAGCATCGTCCTCCCTTCCCCGGCATGCACGCACGTCGTCATGGCTGGACACCGATCATCCTCCCATGGCGGCTGCCGATGACGACCTACGGCCATGTCCTTTGATTATACTATATGATCTCAGATCAGATCCGGGCACATGTGTTTATTCTCCGAGCAGCGTGCTCGTGCGGGAGGCCGTGTCCACGTTTGTTTGGTGAGCTCAGACATCTACTACCTACGCCACGGGGACAACGGGCTCAGTCATGTCAGGATCTCCGACTACAGTTTACCGGGCATTGTTCGACCTGTTCGTCTCACTCACAGCAGGGCAGGTAGTGTGTGCCTAAACATGAGCTGGCCGCCTCAGTTGACGACGCTCCCACTCACGTGTGCACGACATGAAATCAGTGGTAGTACCATTACTATACGTGCTGCTTGCTTCGATGCACTAATTGTTTTGGCGTAATTCCAGCTATCCTCCGTATGAACTCCGTACGGCTACTGCACTCTCCGCGATTATTCTGTTCGTGCTAATTGTTTCCTTCACGATCGGATCGATCTATCTAATTTGCAGTACAACAGCTCAGCTTAATTGTCCTCCGTATGTAATTGTGCCACTCACCCAGTGCTACTATACTAGCTAGGAGCTGTCTTGTTTGACACAAACCAGTGAGGCTGTTCGGCAAGTTGCAGCTGTGGCTGCAGAAAAATATCTGCGAACAATGTAGCTGCTACTGTAGCCGTTGCAGAAGAAATAAGTGAAACACTATAGCTGCTGCAAAGAAGCCAAGCGAACAGGCTGAGTATTGATTTTGTTTAAACCAACTATCTGTATGCATGCTTTGCAAACTGTAGATCCACTCCTGTCTGTAACTCTGTACACCGTATACGTGCGCAGGAAGCTCAGTGGAAGGAACTGCACGCAGGGCGACAGCATCCAACTGCGGAACTTCTTTGCCCATCACCTGCCTGACTAGCATCACTTTCTTAAACCACCCAGTTAATCCATCCGCTAATCAACCCAACCACACCTACTAGCCTTCTGATGTCTCTCTGCCCATCATAGACTAGTATACTTAGTTACTTTACTTACCCATCACTACTCGCTAATCCTTAGATCGATTTCGATACTTTATTAGCTTCCTTTAGCATGATTACCATCACCTTTAATTACCTTTAACTAGATCGTCATGGACTCATGTTACTTCTCCTTTCCAGTTAATTTCTTCCATCCTGGTTGGACTTGGACGGTGCTCGTCAGATCTTCACTTTCTTGTCTTCTTGTACACTGTCGAATTTCTGAAACGATGGCATTCTACGCCGGATGGACGGTTAAGATTAATTATGCCGGGGGAATGGAGAAGCTTAGCCGTCCTCGTGGTCATCGGATACATCGCTGTCGCGTGCCCTCTGAAACTTAACCAAGAAAACTGAAATGCTAGCACCTGCGGTTCATGTTTCGCCATCGTACGGCAACTACGGCCGTCCGTACGAAAAGGCATGTGTTTGCTTTGGTTAATCGTTCACCAAATTTGGTGGCCTAGCTAGTTTGATTACAAGTTGTAAACCATCACATCGAAAATCGCAAAAATGATTCGTTCTTCCGCAAGCAACTCCACCGGAGAGGCCGATTTCTTGGTAAGAGAGAGGCCGTCACGGCAACACGTTTGGATTTATGTGGAATTGAATATGCTTCTACTTTCTCAAATCTTAGATGTTAACATCAGCAGAGGCTTAGTTGATTCCATCTCGATCGTTCCAAATTGCTATACTTTTAGGCATAGAAAGTGTATGTTATATTGAAGTGTAAATTTCCGTAAAATTTCCAGTAGTGAAAGCTACTTGCAGAAGGTTTTCCAACTGTTATATAGTGATGAAAAAACAGGCGCCTGAACTCTGAAGTAATTAAGCAAAATGGTCTTGGATCAACTTGTCGCTCACGTTGTTTCTACTTGGACAAGGATAGGTAGCAATGTCATCCATTTCATTATCCAAGAATTAGGCTCCGGTTGCCAGCTTTACGTATTTAAGAAACAGATTAGTAGTAATCTGTATGTGCTCATGACTGAAACCACCGAGACGACAGATGAGTATGAACGCGGGTTCAAAGCTTGTTACTGGTAATTGCGTTGTTCCTTTTTCGTTACAGCAGGAAAAAAAAAAGAAAGGGAGAAAGAAAAGCTTGTTGCGTTACCGGTAACGACACGGACGTCTGTCGGGACGAAAGGACAGGACACTGGACTTGCGATGAGAAGACAAGCAAGGGACAGCGTCTCATTGACTTTGGATGCCTCGTGGAGCGGAACCCTTACCTCTCGTCGTCGTGAGTCCATGGCCTTTGACTCGTGCACAGTCCATGGCCGCTTCCTCTGGTTCCAGTTTCTCTTGCGTCCAGACTCCCAAAGTCCCAAGCAAGAGGAGTTGGAGACGAAGATGCATGCGTGACGTGTCGAGACTCTGTTACTTGTCCGCAAGCAGAGAGGCTGCACTAGCGGAGGCGTTCCAGAGTCCAACTGGACTTGCTTTCTATCCCCGTCAATCTATCTATCTATCCATGTAGTACGATCTATCCCTTGTGACCACTCTTTTATTCTTTTGTTTGTTGAAGAAAGAAATTTGTTTGAAGACGAGCAGGACGACGACGGAGACGACTTGAAAGTTGAAAGGGATGCGTGCGTTCGCGCGGCGGTGGCTGCTGCTGCCGATGGCTTTGCTTTGCTTTGCTTGCTGCAGGGGAAAAAGATGCGCATGCAGGAATTCCTACGGGCGGATGGACAGAGAGAGATGTCTTGTCACGGCTGCGTGCCTGGAGACAAGTCAAACGAGCAAACAAACCTTGATATTCACTGCTCCGTTTGCTTCTCATGACGTGATAAACTGATAATCATATCCGCATTCGCTTCTGGTCTTCAACGAAAATGGCAGGCTTCACATTTATCCTGTACAGTACATATTTTTTGTGTGTTTCGATATGATATCTTCTTTGTTTTTGTGTGAAATGAGGTACTATGAATCTATGATATCTTGAGACACAAGTGCATATCACAAGTAGCGGCTGCAGGGGCTCAAGCTGACGCATGCACTGGTAAACAGACAGATATACGCCTGGATTCAAACTCTCATTCTCAACACCGCAATTTTTTTCTACACCAAGTTGGAAAAAGAGGTTCGATTGAAAAGCAAAACGTTGTCACTTTGCAAAAAAAAAAAAGAGAGAATTCCCACCTACTGTTTTCTTGTCGCGATCAAGGTGTTTTTTCTTTCTCTCACAATCAAAAAGAAATTATCAATAAGTTTTTTGCCCCTAGGAACCATTTTCCATCAACAGGGAAACCACTGGTGCATCATGCCGGTAGCAAAATACATGAACGAGAAAGAACACCACAGAAAACAACTGGCATTGCATCTGAAATCAACGGTACCAATCCCTTGCAAAAAAAAAAAAAGAAATCAACGGTACCAATAATAGGTCGGAACACGAAAACAAGTGGTGGTAGTGGTCGTCGATACGTGCGCGACACCATCCACATTATTTGTGGGCCCTCAACCACACCCACTACCCCCAACAATGACAAGAAAAATACGAGAAATAGGAATTCACAGTGCTGGCTTTTCTGTACTGGACGCGGCTCCAACAAAACGGGCGCCCCTGACCGACCCGCCAAGTCACAACCAACGCCTTTGGTGTGCCGCCTGCCCGTGGGCCCACCGGGGATCCCAAAAGAAAGGAGCGGGCCCACGGCCATATCCTGCATGGGTCAGTGGCAGGTAGAGCGTGAAAAGAAAAAAAGGGAAGGGGGTCCAGTCCAGGTCAATGCAGGGAAAAGGCAGCAAATAAATTCCGTGGTCAATTCTATGATAGCGCCAAGTGGAGCAAGGGCTTTAGGCTATCATCGCGGTGGCTCGGCTGCTAATGACGTTGATCGGTGAGCGGACGTCACGAAGGAAGCCTCCAGGAACTTTCGTTCCGTGGATCAAATCTTGGGCTTGGGGCATATTCCATACAAAAGTTCATTAATAATCAACAACTTTATACTTGTTGGGATATATAATGTGCAAGTATTTATAACTAGCTAATTTTATATAAATTGCATTTTTCGTAGTAAGATACTCCAACATTTATAGTAGGGAGGAAAAAAAAGCTTCAAGATATGAAAGTTTACGGTATGCTTTTTTTGTACAATATCTTTGCGAGATTTGTTCAGACTAATTGTTGGTTGAACATCGATTGTTGGACTTGGACTGATAATCAATTGATGCTGCTAGTGGTTGGATTGTACTCCGACTGTAGTGCAGAGGAAGCACGGGTGCGTTCCTTCATGATTCATTTATCCGCAAGAAGAAAAAAAAAATCCATGGAATCCTTGGTAGGAGCAGGAGTACATCCCATCAAATCAATGGAATCCTTTGTAGGAGCAGGAGCACATCCCATCAATTCAATGGAATCATTTTCCCTTGAATTTTCTTTTCCGTTTCATGAAGAAGAAGAAAAACGAAGAGAGAACTGAATAGTAGGATGACGCGTTGACAAATCAGCATCGACCCTGGGGAAAAAAAAAATTCAGCACCTCTCGCATTCACTCCTCCCCCAGCGGAAGACGAAGACGAACCAGGGGGGCTGCTGCAAGCGGTTGAGAGCGCCGCATCCGGAAGCTTCGTGCGAACCTTCCTTCCTCTCACGCGGGTCCATTTCAACCCCCTCCTCCTCCCCTTCCCCGACCGCACTCCAACTTGCAATCGAAGCAGAGACTCGAGCGGCGCATGCGGTTCCCACCTCCCCACCACCACCCCTCGTCCTAGGAAGGGACCCCACCCAACAACCTCCTTCTTCTCCCGCTGCCCCCCGAGGCGGCAACTCGTGACCGAGTCGAGAACCGCCGCCGGGGTTTCGTGCGCCCCTGGGACTCGGAGTCCAGCCTCTGCACGCCAAGCCGAACTGCCCATACAACTTCCCCGCAACTTTTGTGGCCGCCCGATACAACTACCATACATAAAGCTTGGGAATTCGCCGCCGCGCGCCGCCAAAGTCGCGTCTTGCACCGGAATCCCGCCCGCCGCGGGAGCTATTTTTGCAAAGATCGCGGCGGCTTTTGAACTG
>LAPY01000440.1:61037-75161 GCA_000970635.1 Eragrostis tef | reverse complement strand
CCTGCATGCTTGCTTGAGGCAATTGTCTCGCAAGCACGCATTCACCTTGAAGATGTCGACTCGCTTGGGGCTGTTGCAAACTCGCTTGAGCTTGTTGTCTCGCGGGTGCGCTTGCCTGGAAGACGCCGGTTCACAGTCACACTCATCGGAGGCTATCAAGACTATTCATGTTTCAAGACATTTTACGGAAGGATTAAAGTGGCTCCTAGCTGCCACTTATATATTTATTTCAATTCAGATCAAGAGAGCGCTCATATTGGGGGCTCAGCTTGGAGCTTCGCCATAATTTTCCAAGCTTCGGATATTTGAAGACATCAAGACTGCGCGTTCGAAATTTCCGAAGATACATATGGCTTACTTTCATCAAAAGACCTTACCTCCATCGCTGAAGGTGCAAGTGTTATTTAGACTTCAGATTATTGAAGATGATGATGATTTTCCGAAGACAAGCATTAATTTCCCAGAGACCAGTTTATGATGATGATTTCTCGAAGATGGTAAAGAAGACGGAGGAACGAAGATGATGATTGATTTTCTGAAGACAGAAGCGATGTTATTGGCAGGCAAGGTCGGGGCTTATGTCGTAGCCCTATTTTTGGAGACTTCGGGATTTTCAAACGTGCCAGATTAGGACTCTATCGATGAGGGACGCCTTGTCGGTTACGAGGACTATTGAAGGAAGACGATCTGTTATTTCCTTAGATATAATCCTACTCTGACTTGTAAAGGGGGTAAGACCCACCTATAAATGTAAACACCCCTCCCCACGGGAGAGAGGGGAGGACATCGCGCGGCTGCCGATCGAGGACCGAAGGCACACCACCACATATCTCGCCTACACGACAAATACAAGAACACACTGGACGTAGGGTTATTATCCTTCGGGAGGCCCGAACCAGTATAAATCGTGTGTCTATCTTGATTGATCTTCGTATAAGCGCTCTACCGAACCAAATATCTGCCGAATACCCCGTTCAATCGGGTGACGACAATAAGAATATACCACAGGACTCTTCGGACCTCCGGAGAATACTAATTTTTCGATGGATGAGACCAGAAGAGATGACATACCTCAAGTAACTAATATGGAAAATGAGGCATTAACAGAGCCTTTCACAGAAAAAAATTTAGACACGCCATATTCTTCATGGATTCCCAACGGAATTTTATCAGGCTTTCTGGAATGTTAATAAATGTGATTTAATGACTCTTTTCTCTGATTTCTTTAATGGTAATCTACCTCTATATAGGATGAGGCACTATAATCCTTCTGCCAAAATGTAGAGAGGCTCTAAGAATTCGGCAGTATATAGGCCAATTGTTTACTCAATGTGAGTTCTAAGATATTTACCAAAGTTGCTACAAATAGAATTCTAATGTAGCACAAAGGGTGACCAGTCCAACACAAATGGTTTTTTACCAGGGCGAAATATTATGGAAAGGGGTGTGGTACTACACGAATCGATTCATGAATTACGTAGAAAGAAACAAAATGGCATTCTTTTGAAGATAGATTTTGAAAAGGTGCATGGCAAAATAAAATGGCCATTTATACAACAAACACTAAGAATGAAAGACTTCTCCGATAAGTGGTATCAATGGATTACCGAGTTTACACAAGGATGCCATGTTGGGATTAAAATAAACGACCAAATAGGAAGTAACTTTCAAACAAAGAAAGGTGTAGGTCAAGGGGATCCGTTATCACCCATTTTATTCGGTATTGTAGTGGATATGCTTGCAATCCTAATTAACTATTCAAAGGGAAATAGTCAAATAGCAGGGGTAATACATCATTTGGTAGATGATCGGCTATCCATACTACAATATGCTTATGATTTGGGCAAGCTAAGGATTTTGAAAACCAATACTCTGAGTTATTTGGTTGCCAAACAGGGTCCTATCTTTTCAGGTATTTAGGCATTCATATGCACTACAAGAAATTAAGTAACACAGATTGGGAAGTAATGGAGGAAAGAATTGAGAAAAAGTTGAGTAGATGGAAAGGAAAGCATATGTCTATTGGGGGTAGACTTGTTCTTATCAATTCCGTGTTGACAAGTTTAACAATGTTTATGTTATCTTTGTTCGAGGTTCCAAAAGGAATTCTTGAAAGGATAGACTATTATCAATCAAGGTTCTTTTGGTAAAGTGATAGCCATAAAAAGAAATATAGATTAATGAAATGGAGTATAATTTGTCAACCAAAGAATTTGTCAATGAAAGAAGTATAGATTAACCAAAATGGAGTATAAGAACATTGACATACAAAATAGGTGGTTGCTGAGTAAATGGCTCTTTAAGTTGATAAATGAAGATGGCATGTGCAAGATTTGTTGAAAAACAAATACATCAAAAACAAGACATTAGGTCAAGTTGAGAGAAAACCTGGGACTCTCACTTTTGTGCTGGCCTGATGAAAGTAAAAGAGGATTTTCTCGCATTAGGGTCATATCATTTAAATATTGGCAAAAACAATCTGTGGTTCTGGTAGGATATATGGGTTGGAGACTTCACTCTTAAGAACCAACACCCCTCTCTGTATAATATTGTAAGGAAGAAACATTCTACATTTGCAACTGTTTTTAGCATTGTACCCCTTAATGTTGCTTTCCAAAGAACTTTGAGTGGTAAAAATTTAGCTTTATGGCATAATCTAGTTGCTACAGTAGCTCATGTTCAACTTAATGGCACTAGTGACGTGTTTAGATGGAGATTACATCAGCATAGTCAATTCATTGCCAGTTCAATGTACAATTCTCTTATCAACAATGGTTACATTGAGAGGAATAAAGGTCTATGGAGATTAAAAAAAGCCGTTAAAGATAAAAATATAGAATAAGTCTATTTTACTACCCTCAAGTATCCGTGTAGTTCACTTAACCCCCTAAACTAATTTTTAGTCTAATTTATCCCCTTCAACTATTTAAATTGGTTCAATTCACTCCCTCATGAAATTTTTCTTTTTTGTATCTCTAGGTACACATCATGTTTAAGTGTAAAATTTTGTGAGATTATAGGTTAAAACATACCTTATGTTAGAAAAATGTTTTTTTTTAAATATAATTCTACGTGGAAAGTGTGCAACACAAATTCAACATATAAGATAGAATAATACAAAAAAAATATTTCTAACAAAATCAGAAACAATTTTTCTAACATAGAAGATGATGTCATCTACCATCCTACAAAATTTTAGCTTCAAATATAACCAATACAAAGAGAAACAAAAAAGTAAAAAAATTCATGAGGGGGTGAATTGAACCAATCAAGATAGTTCGTGGTAGTAAATTAGACCAAACATTAGTTTTGGGGGTTAAGTGAACTACGTAGATACTTGAGGGTAGTAAAATGGACTTCTTCCAAATGTGGTACCTGTACAAGGGTGTGACACTTACTAAGGATAATCTAGCTAGATGTAATTCGAACGGGAGTAAAAAGTGTGGTTTATGTAACCAATTCTTGGAAGTATTCATCATCTCTTTTTTGATTGTCACTATGCTAAATAGTATCTCTCATGTTCATATCACATTTTATTTAAGACCGTCTAATAGTATCTCTCATGTGTTTGGGGATTTGGTGAGCGGGATGAAAGTTAAGTTAAAGAAACAACTACTTGTTGGTGTATATGCTTTATGTTGGGCAATATAGCTAAATACGAATGATATAGTCTTTGACGACACTCTACTTAAAACTTATATGCAGGTACTCTACAGGAGAACACATTGGCTTCGGTTTTGATCCCTCATCCAAATGAGTGATCAAGACATGGAATTGATGAAGCTGGCATGCCGTAGATTGAAGACTACGGTAATGAAGATTTTTGCACACCATGGATGAAGATCTAAACTTTTGGTGCTTTATTCTTCTATTGCGTGGTGTGTGGCAGACGGAAGAAGTACAAAGTTTGTAACAATTGGTTCTAGCATCTTCATGAGGTGAAGTCCGGGACATCTTTTTTCCCATTATCTAAAAAAATGTGTGGAGATGGTGTCGGGAGAATGGATTATCAGGCACAAATGTAATCCTGATGGTACTTTTTTGCACAGTACAAAGCCAGATCGGTGGTTTGAGTTTTTTCGCAGCAGCAAAATGTTGATTATCAAGAGACGTTTGATCAAGACAACAACCATACGAACAGTGTTGCATGTTGCGGTCTCGGATTCATGGCCAATTCACCAGTTAGACATCACTTGTCGGAAACAGTCTTTTGTCAGCAATCAGCATGGTGCAGTCGCGACGGGCGTGGGCCAACGCAGCTTGGCGCAGGGCAGGCAAGCGCGCCGCGATGGGAAGTGGCGGGAGAGGCCAGCAGGAGGCAGAAGAGGAAAGGGGAGGCATCGCTGGGTGGGGAGCCAAGGCGTCTAAGATCTGCCACGTTGCAGGGCCGAGGAGGGAAGGGGATGGGCGAGGCAAAGGAGGGAAGGGCGGTGGAGGCGTCTTCCAGGTGCCCCTCTCATCATCGTGGAAGCCATGGCGGCGGCGGCCTGGGACAGCAGCACGACGGAGGCAAGCCGTGGCGGCATCGGTCGAGCTTGGGCGTCCGAGTTCCTCTGCCATGGCGGTGTGCGAGCTTGGGTGGCAAGGGAGCCATAACGGCCGAGCGAAGTGACGGCCAGGCGGCGCCGACGGCAAGGGAGCGTGCAGGAAGGCTGCACGGGAGAGCGAGCGCACTTTTAGGGGTTTGTAGTTTAGGGGCCTGAAGCAAGCGCGTGAAAACATGGGCTAGGAGGAGGATTTGAGAGCCTAAACAAATTTTGGGGTCCTATAGGCTCTGTTAGATTTAAAATTTTGGCTTCGGACTTCAAATATGTGATGGGGCCCTGTTTAGGGGCCTGCTGGAGATGCTTTATAAACTATATCATTTAGTATTCTAATGTCCTATTGAATTCAGCAACGTACATGTGATCCTCATTCCTTTCAATATATATATGATACTAGCAAACTACCCGTGCGTTGCAGCGGGAGCTAAAAATTTCACAAGATAATGTTGTTCCTCTTGAAAAAGATGCTTCTGAAAATAATAGAAATGCATACCGTTTCTTAAGAATAGGTGCACTTGTTGCTTGAACAAAAGGTAGCTGTCTTTTGCCACTTGATTTTTCGTCTTGAGATATGAGAATTGATTTTTCGTCTTTAGATGAAATATGGAAAGAATCATGACGATATAAAAATCAATTCCATTGAAATTATTTGACCGGACATCCATTACATTGAAGTTACTGAAATAGAACATGAGAATTAATCTTTCAACTTCAGAATATGGAATATGTAATAATTGTAAAGACAAAATCAGTTCCATTGCTCTCACCAAACTGTTTAATCTAAAATCTGAACCTAATTAACTGACCTACCAAACTGTTTAATTGAAAATCCAAATCTAACTAACTGACCTTTTCACGAAGGACCTTTTAGCTGGAGCCACCTATGGATGTCTTGTATTGGAATCAGGTTCAATTCTTAGAAACCTTAAGCCTAAGCAGCATATATCCATGATATAGCCAAGCACAGATCCAATTTTTCATTCATTGGTGTAGACATCAGATGAACTCAAATCAGGTTTGACTTCAGAAGGACTATGATGTTATTTGTTCCAAGATGATCTTGATCATGACATATGCAAGCATTGGTGTGCAATATGACGCTACTCAGCCTGGTTTACAGAAGGATGAAAAGACTGTTTAGCTCATCAGAAGAACAGAAAGAGAGTCAGGGTGGTCTGCATCATAAAGGCAAGAAGGAACATGCATGCATTGCAAGAAACGGAACGGCAGGAACAGATCGCCGGCGCCTCCCGACCAATGATAGGACTAACGAGATCATGACCTCGTCAGGGGCGAAGCTGGAGGACCCTGGGCAAACCGTGATGCCGCTGCAGCGTTGTGACGCCGGCCGGCAGCGCAATTGTAGAGCATAGCAGGAGGCGGCAATCAGTGGCGATCGTCTAGGCCGGAGAGATCACAACGGCGCGAGAGCCTGCACATACACAACAGACGTGAAGCTAGCGAACTACATATAAAAACAACTCACGTACTGGAAGTGAATTCAATTCGATTCACTGTACGTAAACAATCACGTTGCCTTCCATCGAGCTGAACTCCAGCCCTTCTTGTACTTGAGTTGAAGTCGAGCTTGTACGTGAGATGAGAAACGCACAAGAGGCGGACGAAGGCTAACGCACTCCCGGGCGGACGAAAAGAGCAATCGATCGTAGTTCAATAGTCGTTCTAGCTGGATGGAGCAAAGCCCGCACGCACAGCTGCAGAGGCCATCTTCTATGGGCCGCATTTCACAGCCCACAATGCCACAACTAACACGTGACAGGCCATGGCCGAAACTCCAAAGCCCATAACGGTTCGATTCTCCAGTCGTCTTCTTCCTTGCGGCGCCCTTCGTTCTGTGCTCAAGTTTAAGGTTTTCAATGGCGGCGCCACTCGAAGAGCAAGGATGTGTGCAAGACAAGGATGGAAATAGCGGGCTATAGCGTCTGGACGAAGCCCGCGCGACGATATTAGCCATTTGGGCGCTATCTCAGCTAATCCCGCAAAATCCCGCGATTTCGGCGCTAAACATTGTAGCTAGCGTAGCGTTTAGCGGTAATTGTTGAAGTCCGCGGCGGGCCGAGCCTGCCCGTGTGCTGCCTGCATCGTCCGCGGTGGTGGCGCGCGCCGCACCTACCTGTCGCAGGCTCGCAGCTCGCTGGGAGACCGGTCGCATGCAGCTAGCTCGCTCGCCCGTGTACTTACTTGCTGCTCGCTGCTGCTGTGTTGCTTGCCCGCCCCTGCTGCTTGCTGCTAATCTTGCTTGCGTGCGTGCTGCTAATTGGCTGAGCTCCCCGGTGGCCGGAAACAAGGTTGAAGATGATGGCACTTTAGTCACTTTGAGAAAGAAATATTTTTTCTTTGACTGAAATTTGAGAAAAAAATAGCTTCAAATAAAGACTATAGCACGCTTTATCGAGAACCGCTAAATGCTTTAGCTCCGCTATGGCTGCGCTATAGCTAAGCTTAGCTTTTTTGCCGAGCCTCCGCTAAATGTCATAGCCCGCGATTTAAAACCTTGGTGCAAGACGAGAGAAAGGAGGAAGGAGGGTCCGGAACCCCACCACCGCGAAGAGGATTCGGCGATGTACTCAAATTGGAAACAAAGCAACGGCGTATTTGCTGTTGTGGTGGAGACCGATACAGTTTGAAAATTAAGCGATCCCAATCGATTTCGGAAACAAAGCGCATAGAATAGAAATCTTGGCAGGCCGATTTCGATCTAAACATGGAAAACTTGGCAGGACGAACAACGAAAATTGAGGAGACGAGCCCTTTCAGACTTTTTAAGTAGTAGAGATCATGATGTAAACCTGTCCCGATGCTGCTTACGACTTCTTTCAGAAGTTTCACGGCATGAGGGTGGGGGTACCACGGCATTGTACACTAGGGACGTGCGCATATCATTCAGTTCTGAACCACATCTGTTTACTAATTAATTAGCTGCTTATTTTTTAGCATCCAAGTTAATCTAAGAAAGCAAAATGTGGAAGCAACTTATTTGACATATCATGATAAAAATGTTGTGATGTTCAATATCTGAATGGTACTCTTCTTCAGCATAGGACCGAACGATTTCTAGAAGAGAAAAAAAGAAAGAAATTCTCACATATCGATAAAATAAAAAATTACCAAAGGCAAGTTAACATTATTTTATCAATACTTACATACATCGGCTGGGTCTAGATCAAGTAAACATTATTTTATCAATACTTACATACATCGGCTGGGTCTAGATCAAGTAAACATTATTTTATCAATACTTACATACATCGGCTGGGTCTAGATCAAGTAAACATTATTTTATCAATACTTACATACATCGGCTGGGTCTAGATCAAGTAAACATTATTTTATCAATACTTACATACATCGGCTGGGTCTAGATCAAGTAAACATTATTTTATCAATACTTACATACATCGGCTGGGTCTAGATCAAGTAAACATTATTTTATCAATACTTACATACATCGGCTGGGTCTAGATTTGAGATATCAAACCAATCAATTATAAGGTGAAAATTTATGCAACATATGCAATAGAAGGGTGTAAATTTTCATGGCCATTGAGCCACCAATTTATACAAATGGAAAATCAGGCCCCCAATGACCAGTAAAAAATAATACAAGGGTGCTCATTGTGAAAGTTGTTTTTACATGAGACATTGTAAGTTATTAGCATCAGACAAAACGGTGATATTCTGCCAATGAAGCAGCAATCCTATGCGGTGTGTACATCCACGATCTTCGGTTCCTATTAATTCTGGTACTTACAGAAAATATGGGCTCAATCAGGTAACCCTACAGATTCACCAATTTCATTTTAAAAATGCAGTCCTTTAAAAATAGTTATTCAAGGCATTGCGGTGCTTCTGTTGCTTAATTTTGGATGCCTCCCTATTGATAGCTTTAATGCTAAATAGATTCCACTAAGCTATTATACGACTATAGGTAAACTGTAAACAACCACACAATAACGTGTGGTTCGGTTCTAGTTTCACTCCTTCATAGATTTCATCAAATCAGACCCAAAAAAATTTAGATCCAACGGCCAAGGGGCGTTCCCGCATACTTTTGCACTCGTAGCTCACTTGGATAAATCAAATTTTTCCCTTGTCGGCGACCATATCTGTGCACTTCTTACTTTCTGGCAGCATAGAATGCCATGTGGCAGAACTCGACTGACAAGATTTTCTCTATTTAGAACCTACAGTAGCTCATGATCTTCAAGTCTTACACCTGGTATGAGCAGGTGGAAGGAGAGATGACTACCAATGCCAGGATGAGGCAGGATGAGGCATCGGTACACCCCTGTGACTTTGGCACCTACTACAAAACACATCTTTATTCTTTTGTTACACACAATTGTAACATAAGTAAGAATGCGTTACAGATATGTTTGAGAGTAACACAATCGTTTGTGTTACTGAGTGTACTTGTAACACAAATGCTAATTTAGTTAAAAAATATTATAGAAAAGTATTCTAGTTACACAAAAATAGAGTAACAAGCATAGTCTTACAAAGGAAACAATGTGTTTTACACATATCAATTTTAGACCTCATAGCAACACAACAAAAATGCTACTACAAGATATGGTAACACTTTTCTTGGGCTTGAGTAACATATATTCAAATATTTTATATGTTAAAACTAATTAAAGTTACTGTGTTATCATATAAGCATGTGTAGTGTAGTGGAAGATTAATTAGCAACATTATGAAAATGAGGTCATAGGATCGAATTCTAATAGCTACTAATTATTTTCATATCTTTTATTCGTGTAATTACATTGTTATTGTAACATATTTTGGTAGACATAGTAACACATTAGCATGTGTTGATATATTATTAATGTAACACATTTTTTCACAAGCGGTGACACATATATGTGTTCAGTAGAACTTGTTCTAGTAACACCGCAAATAAGATCACTTATAAATTGTGTTACCATAATCCTTAGTAACACTTTTCTTAAGTTGTAGTAACACATATTAGTGTTACAGGATTGACATGATGTAAGCCTGCCATCTTCCTTCTTGGTTGCGATCAGTGTGTGATGTAGGTATTGTGTACGCTGGCTGACGGTTCTATATATAGGCGTAGTGTAGCTTCTTTTAAACCCTATAGTTCACTTATTTCAATCTATGTTCATTATCAATGTGTCCAATGATAAGAGCCACAGACCACCAATGTATACAAATTTTTTCTACGGATATTGCCCTATTTATACAACTTATTTTCTGAGAACAGAGATGGACAAATTTCTTGGTCTGTAGTTGTCTTGATATTGTCTCATTTATAGAGACTATTATTGTGTACAAAGATGTGATATGCTTTAGGTATCTAACAAGTTGATTCCTCATTACTGTTGTACCCAAAGCTCTTTGTTAGTTAGATATCAAAATAATATTCATGGGTTGGTGAATAGTTCTCATAATTTTAGGATCTAATACCCTATAATATTTTTATCCAGCGTCAACATAGCTCTTATAGCACATGCTTGTGACACAAGTAATAATGTGTTACCAACATATTTGAGAGTAACACAAGTAATAATGTGTTACCAACAAATTTGAGAGTAACACAAGTAATAATGTGTTACTGAGTGTACTTGTAACACAAATGCATTTTTTGTAACACAAATGCATTTTTTGTAAAAACAATGTGTAACTAAGAAGTATTCTAGTGCCAAGGCGTTCTCGAAAGCTTTCGCACTTGTGGACCACTTGGATAAATCAATTTTTTTCCCTTGTCCGGGACTGTGAAGTCCTTACAAATCTCCACAACGTTTGCACTTCTCACTTTCTGACAGCAACGAATATCATGTGGCAGAATTCAATTGCCGAGGTTTTTTCTCTACGTAGAACTTGCAGTAGCGCATTATGCCAGCCTTCAAGTCTTACACCTGGTATGAGCATGTAGAAATGCCAGGATGAGGCATAGGTACAAACCTGCAACTTTGGCACCTAGTACAAAGCACATCTTTGTACCACACACTTGTAAAACAAGTAAGAATGTGTTACAAATATATTTGAGAATAACACAAACATTTGTGTTACTGAGTGTACTTTAACGCAAATGCTAGTTTGTAAAAAAAATGTTTCACAAAACTAGTGTAACGAGCATGTAGTGCTACAGAGCAAAAAAAAGTGTTTTAAACATAGAAATATGAGAACTCATAGCAACACATAAAAAATGTAGGCATGTCATCTTCCTTCTTGATTGCAATCCTTGTGTGATGCAGGTATTGTGTACTCTGGCTGACGGTTCTATATATATGCGTAGTGTAGCTTCTTTCTAACCCCATAGTTAACTTATTTCAATCTATATTTATGTGTGTCCAACGATAAGAGCCACACACCACCAACGTATACTAAGTTTTTCTTTGGATATTGCCATTTATTTTTTTGAGAACAAAGATGTACAAATTTCTTGGTCTGTAGTGGTCTGGATATTGTCTCATTTATTGAGACTATTATTGTGTGTTATGTGATGTGCTTTAGGTATATAACGAGTTGATTTCTCATTTATTTGTGAGTACAACAGAAATCATCTGTTAAATATATAACTGTTGAACACATAGATACATATGTTAATCATTTACTGTTGTACCCAAAGCTCTTTGTTAGTTAGATATCAAAATAATATCCATGGGTTGGTGAATAGTTCTCATAATTTTAGGATCTAATACCCTATAAAATAATATCCATGGGTTGGTGAATAGTTCTCATAATTTTTGTTTGTTAGATATCAAAATAATATACATGCCTGTGACACAATTAATAATGCGTTACCAACATATTTGAGAGCAACACAAGTAATAATGTGTTACCGAGTGTACTTGTAACACAAATGCATTTTTTGTAACACAAATGCATTTTTGTAAAGATACGAAACTAAGAAGAATTCTAGTGCCAAAGCATTCTCGAAAGCTTTTGCACTTGTAGCCCACTTGGATAAATCAATTTTTTTCCCATGTCGGCGACTTTGAAGTCCTTACAAATCATCTCCACAATGTTTGTACTTCTCACTTTCTTACAGCAACGAATATTATGTAGCAGAATTCGATAGCAATAGCGCATTATGCCAACCTTCAAGTCTTACCCCTGGTATGAGCATGTAGAAAGAGAGATGGCTGTCAATGCCAGGATGAGGCATAGGTAGGGATGAAAACGGATCGGAGCGGAGCGGATAATACCTTCCTCACATCCTAATCCACATTTTTTCAACAGATTCGGAACGGAGCGGATAATATGCAGATGCGGGTATGGATACAGATTTTTTCGGATGTCGGAAATGGGACGGATTCGGACCAGAAATAGATCGGAAGCAGGATTTTAAATGTCAGATATAATACGTCTTTTAGTAGAGAATTATATGGTGATTAATAATTCTTCAAAGCATATTGAATAGCTAGAAGCAGCTTTATAGTAGCCAAAGAAACTATACGATCTAAACTACAAGTTCACATTTTAAAATATCAAGTAATCACTTAAAAATATAGAAGTTTGTAAGAAAAGTCCTCCAATTTCTCTTTATATATGCTCCGCTTGAACCTTGCCATCACGCCATGGTCAAGCCTCATAGTAATTAAAAATTTGTTTTTCTGACAATAGTGCTAATTATTATATATTTGATGAGTACCTAAAAACATATTTGCATATATATTTATTAGGCTTTTAATTTTGTCGGATAATCCTATTTTAAGCTTTGGATTATCCGCTTTAATATCTCGGATAATTCATATCCGTTGGATTTTGCTAATCCCATATCCTAATTCGCATCCGCATGCAACGGATTTGGATCGGAGCGGATTCACTAGGATATCTAAAATGCTACTCTAAATCCTTAAAAAACGGATTCAGACCGGATCGGATAATTATCCACACTATTTTCACCCCTAGGCATAGGTACAAACCTGCAACTTTGGCACCTAGTACAAAACACATCTTTGTAACACACGCTTGTAAAGCAAGTAAGAATGTGTTACAAATATATTTAAAAATAACACAAACACTTGTGTTACTGAGTGTACTTGTAACGCAAATGCTAGCTTGTAAAAAAAATGTTTCACAAAAATAGTGTAACGAGCATGGAGTGCTACAGAGAAAAAATTTTGTTTTAAACATCGAAATCTGAGAACCCATAGAAACACATAAAAAACGGAGGCATGTCATCTTCCTTCTTGATTGCAATCCTTGTGTGATGCATGTATTGTGTACTCTGGCTGACGGTTCTATATATAGGCGTAGTGTAGCTTCTTTCTAACCCTATAGTTCACTTATTTCAATCTTTATCATCAACGTGTCCAATGATAAGAGACACACACACCACCAATGTATACTAAGTTTTTCTTTGGATATTGCCCCATTTATACAATTTATTTTTCTGAGAACAAAGATGTACAAATTTCTTAGTCTGTAGTGGTCTGGATATTGTCTCATTTATTGAGACTATTATTGTGTACAATGATGTGATATGCTTTAGGTATATAACGAGTTGATTTCTCATTTATTTGTGAGTACAACAGAAATCATCTGTTAAATATATAACTGTTGAACACATAGATACATATGTTAGATCATTTACTGTTGTACCCAAAGCTCTTTGTTAGTTAGATATCAAAATAACATTCATAAGTTGGTAAATAATTCTCATAATTTTAGGATCTAATACCCTATAATATTTTTATCCAGCGTCAACATAGCTCGTATAGCACATGCGAAATAATAATGTGTTACCAATATATTTGAAAGTAACACAAGTAATAATGTGTTACCAACATACTTGAGAGTAACACAAGTAATAATGTGTTACTGAATGTACTTGTAACACAAATGCATTTTTTGTAACACAAATGCATTTTTTGTAAAAACAATGTGTAACTAAGAAGTATTTTAGTGCCAAGGCGTTCTCGAAAGCTTTCGCACTTGTGGACCACTTGGATAAATCAATTTTTTTCCCTTGTCGGGGACTGTGAAGTTCTTACAAATCTCCACAACGTTTGCACTTCTCACTTTCTAAGAGCAACGAATATCATGTAGCAGAATTCAATTACCGAGGCTTTGCTATGAGTCGAAGGCTCCTTCTTCCCGCGATGCTGGGTGTTGGGGACCACGAATCCGGAAAGCGCTGGTTCGATCCCAGCTCGTGAGAAGGGCGTTACGTATGCATAATAAAATATTTCTATTCCGTAAGCGCACGGAACACCGTTGTTGCATTTCGCCCGGAAGTATTCTAAGGTTATCGTATTTATATTTATCCACAGAGAAGCAGGCTAAGAATATCATGAATTAACAAAGAAACTTCTATTATTTATAACTTGCAAACTAGGCCAAAGCAGGGGTATAGATGTTTGATGTGTGTGTGTGTGCGTGGTACTCAGTATTTAGCTGGGAGGACAGCGAGAGGAAGGTATCTTCTAGCCTAGTTGTTAGTATTTAGCTTCATGATAGTATACAATTATTTAATTAAGCATTGATTAAAAATACATTCAAGTGCGTCGGGGCATATGCCGCCGTCAAGACACGCAACCCGGTAACTAGGTTCAACGTGTCCGGTCAACGGACCGGTTCTAGG
>LAPY01000439.1:191987-209152 GCA_000970635.1 Eragrostis tef | reverse complement strand
CCCCTCCGCCAGGCGGCGGTCGCCGTCGCCATCGCGGTCCTCCTTCATCTTGCTGCCTTCCAGCCGCTCACGCACCGGCTAGAGCAAGCCGCATTTGCAGTTGGGGAAGGGAAGGGAAGGGAAGGGAGAGGGTTTCGAAGAGTCGCTTCGAGTCAAGCCGCTGCTGGCTGGGTGGGAAAAGCCGGAGTGATCGCCGCTAGTGAGTGGATGGTTAAATGCGCGGAAAATCTTTTGCTTCCCTGAGAAGAAACGGGGCGGTGCTTTGGGGTTTGAGCCCCTTTTCTCGTGGGAAAGGCGAAGGGCCGCAGTGAACAGGTGCACAGGCACACCGCTCTCCTGCTTCGCAAGTTGATTTTCCACGGAGTGCTAGGGTGATTTTCAATCGTTTGCTAATCTTGTATATAATAAGGTGCATGTCATGAGATCAAGGTAGCACTATAGTACGGAGTAACAATTATTGTGACTCTGACGCTTCATGTTGCACATATGGCCGATCATTGTGCCGTCATTGCAATGCTATTGTTGTGTTTCGCCAACATAACGCTTTTGTAGCCGCCTGCAATCACCTGCCTCACTATTTTTGTGTTAGTCACGTTATATCTATCACTCAGAGAATTAAACCACATCTCTATCTGTACTCCTACACACTAGTACTCTTTTTTGGTTATAATCAAGTTTTTCTTCTCTCTCTTTTTTTTCTTTGCATCACAATTAATCTGTGTCTCCTGCTTCCTTTTTTTTTACCTATTCATTTTAGTACAAGCAAGTGTCAAATGCGTGGATGTACCACAACCTCGTGCGATATTATTTGAACGATTTTATATAACTTCATTTGTTACTTGGTGCATTATCAGAGAAAGCAACGCATATTCCTTGATTACTAGGGGTCCATCTTCTTCTGCCCTAACCTGTCTCCGTACGAGCTACAGTGCAACGCGGCAGTGTCTGCACTCTTATTTTCCTCGAGTAGGGATTCTGAGAGGAAATTCCGAGAAACAAATCTTTTTTTAAGACTAGAAACAAATCGACTCCAAAGAAAGCAAGGCAGATTTTTCGGATCTTCGAGGGGAAAAGACGGATACCTGTCTCTCTGCTGGCGGGTAAAAAGGAAATGTTGCTGTACCGGTGCGTCATTGCTCCTGGAAATGACAGGGCCAGCCACGCCGATGGAATCCACCACTCCCGACGCGAACAATTGATGAAAGGATGAGTAGTCGTGCCAGCAGCACTACTGCTACTGCTAGCCTGCTACTGCAGACAGCTGAATGCGGTAACATTTCCGGTGAATGAAGAATAAAAATAATGTTTTCTACGGCCGCGAGGGTCAAATGCGAATGTTTTGAGAGAAAAAGCGGGGGAAAAAGGCGGGAAAATGAGTCGGTCGAGACGGGTACATGGGCCCTGCCATAGTGTGAAAGCGCTTTCGGCCTGTAGGCACACTCCTTTCGGGTACAAACTTCTGAGCCCACGTGCTCAAAAAAAAAACTTCCGAGCCCACGAAAAAGGCCCAAGCGATGACGCGATCTGCACTCGAGCTTGCAAAGCGCGGTCCAAACTTTATTAGCGAGAAAGGAAAGGCCGCTCGCTGTCTCGCTGATCGTCTACTCGAAATTGCCACGCAGGCACGCAGGGACTGGTTTTGACTGGCCACACGAAAAAAATCGTAAGAGGTTCTGCGTTATTTACTTATTACTCGCAGCGATCTTCCTCTGAAAAAAAAGAGAGAAAATACTCGCGTCGCCGAATTAGATTCAGGTGCTAGTAACTAGCCACACGAGTTCCGCAGTAAACATCTGTCAACTTTAATGCGCATATGACATCTCCGTCACAAAGGAATTTGGATTACTTCCACATCTCCATTTGGCTGCTACGCATACAGAAGAAAACGGAGATAAAGAAACTTGAGCAATCCCCGCTTGAGCTATGGGGGAGTCAAGTCGGTCGCATGCTCAAACTCCACGGTACAGCAACACACAAACCATGTCCTGCGTCAGCAATTATCTGAAGTGCATGGTATGGAAAGGCCGCTCGGCTCCTTCAGGAATGTAACTGACAAGGGAGTAACTTTCTTTGTGCAAGGGCGATGGCGATTCACGTAGGCCTATTCTGTGGCAATGAGAAATGGAAGACCCCTGAAAACAACACGCACTTTGATCAAATTCAGAACAGCAGAAATGGTAAACTACTAAGTTGCATGATCCATAGACAAGTCAAACTAGGAATATGAGTACTTACCAGCCACCTCTTCTAGAGAAATAATCACAGTCCAGGGACACCGCAAGAGCAAGAGCAACAGCCCTTTCAGGTAAAGTCAGATGGCGAACAACATGCAGTTCCTCCTGGAGCCATCAACAAATCATGAGTTCGAGATTAGGATAAAGAGTAGTTAACCAGGCAATGTGGGCACCCAGAAGTGGGTTAAGGCAGAGTGGCAGACACGCAAGGTGAGAATACTTACATCTGCTGCGAGACCAAACCTATGGCTTTGACCCTCATCACCAAATCGAATTGCATACTGCCCAGCATCCGTGAAGAGCTGCAGCGAGCATACGAACAAAGGTATGTTCATCATTCCATTCCATGGTCATTAGTGGTCTGTAAATCCAATTGTCTCTATAGTCTAGGAGCACATGCAGTGCAGCCGAGGAAAGATTCAGTAAAAAAAAAAACTATGGGGTGACTCATCACGCTATCAGATGTATCACAGACTCAAAACTGGACTCATAGTAAGGCTGAAAATTACCCAACATAACCATGCAAGGCAGATTTCTGTACAATTTCATAAGTTATGCAAAAGGTTTTACATATGTAGAAGCAAATGTGAAGCAAAAGCATAACAGCTATCCCCAAGGAAAGTTCTTACTTCTAAGTGATCAGCTTGAAAATCAACTTACCCAAATAATGCTATGTTATCAATCATGCATGAGATGCAGCATGCATCAACATGGATTTCATTCAGGTATACGAAAATGTTAATATTTTTACACTCAAAAATATTACCTCGAAGCCAATCCCCCTCCAGTTGCGATCAATTTGAGCTAATACATTGTCATCCTCATCAAGCAGGGTAAATGTCCAGTTCCAGAAACCTGGATTCTCCACAACAGCAAATTGCTTGTTCCTGAAATACAACAAAGAGAAGAACTCAATCTTTCAGGCAGGCTAGCAAGACAGAAACTGCACAATGAGCTGGGGGAGTTGTCGCTGTCAATAAGACAAGGGAGATGACATTTCAGAGTACCATATTACCCTAAGTACAGATCATAAATTCGTCGCCAAAGATGCCATCGTCTGTGGACTACACCTATCTCCTGAACCAAGCCAAAATAAGGAAAAGTTATGAACTGGCTGAGCAATCAAATGAGAAAAATATTACCATCCACAAGAAATCTGGCAAAGAATATTTACATACCTTACCACCCACTTCTGCATATATCGAGCTGTTGATCCACCAAAATGGCCTGCGAACCTAAGCCCGATAGTACAATTCAGTACAATCTCAACAGAAAAGCATAAAGCTTCCTGAAATCTTACCGTAAATATCTCGTTACCAATGGCATCAGTAATTTCTGCAACGAAAGGCCTTCTTGACCGAAGAAGCTGACACATCAACAAAATGGGTTGACATAAGCTAGTATTTCCATCAAGAGAAGTACTCCCTCCGTTCGCGAAATGAAGTCGTCCGAATATCGCGAAATTGAACTAATCTTCCTGTCCTAACAACATCAATTTGCAAATGGAGGGAGTAGATATCAATAATGTACACTCTTCCAACCAAAACTATGACGCCAATGTACTTTTACTACGAAAAGATAATGCATGGTTACTTTCACATCACACATTTGAATGTAAATACCAGTCAATACAATGACACGCTGTTTTTTTAGATAAAATAAAATAACAAGGGTGGAATCAATTCACACAAGCAGCACAGAACATTGATTCAAACTGAGCACAAATAGAAAGCCTTACCAGCTCAAACATTAAAAATAAGAAGGCAAGTTCTTCAAGAAATAAAATAAAAAATAACAACATTACACACTGTGTGCTCTTGCATCAAACAACATTGACAACTGAAAATAAAAGTAGTATCCACCATTACGATAACATATTCTTTGCCCAGCCGATAGAAGCAAAACAAATGATCCAAGAAAAGAGCAAGTGATTGAAAGTGACACTATGCAACAGTTGTTCTTTAGCATGGAAAGAATAAACACATGTTTCAGTCTCTCAGTAAAGGATGATGCACGAAGCAGAGACAATGTTCTATATGGAGAAAATAGCGAAAGGGCTCTTAGCTTAATGGTTAAGGCTTCCAAGTAGCACACCAGTGACCCGGGTTCGATTCCCAGTGGGAGCGAATTTACGTGGCCTAGGTAAAAAAAATCCCCTCGTCCTACTCCACGCCAAAGCATGGCTTAAGGCCCGGTCCACGCTCACATGGACAACATGGCCGCCGTGTAAGGGTGGAGGAAAGGAGGTTCGGGGGTTTCCTTGATCTGCGTGAGAGATCTTCTCTATCATGCAATGCCCGGGGGCCGTCTAACCCCCCGCAGGTCAAGTTTTTTATATGGAGAAAATACACAAGATAGTGACAAGGTACAATCAATAATATTGAGTTTTACTGACTGCATACAGAGTAACATCCAAAATGCCAAGTATTATAACAGAACTAATTTAAAGTTTAGAACAGGAAATCAGATATTTTCACGAGAGGGACGGCTGTGCGGGAGCAGGTTAACTGAAACTCCCAGATCCTTGATGTGATACCACAGAATTAACATTAAAACAAGCTAATACTAGCTCACTAAATATCAAGGAATCACATAGACATACCTGCCTAACAATGACATTGCTTTTCTCTCGAATAAAACCTACAGGCTGGAAATTGGAAGAATAATCAAGTCAATGGTTAATACCTAAAGCACGGAGAATGACAATAAAACAGCAAGGGAACCAATTACAGTCAGGACCGAAGGACACTTACTGATTGAGGAAAGAATGGATCCATTATGATATATCTACTTTCCTGTAGTTCAGATGATAATATGTAAGTTTTCTGGAAAGAAATGGAAAAGCATCCTGGAATAGCAATTTAAGTTGTGTATAGACTAGACTACACGAGTCACCTGTTCGAAAGCAAACATGATGTTTGCCCACTCGATGTCCCTGGCGATAACAAGGTTAGCTCTAGCGAGAAGAGGTGCCAGTTTGACCTATAAACTCATCAACAGATATTCTAAATTATTCCATCAGTCAGAGCTTGATATACTAATGATTACTCAAATTCAAGAACGAACAGATTGGTACAGCAGGGCAGAGCATCAACTAGAATGGTACAATAAAATACAAATGAAGGAACCAGGAAAAATCAATTAGCCAATGTAAGTATAATAAGACGTTCCTATTTCGCTAATTCATCCATGCTATATTGCTATTAAAACCAGTTATGCAGTACTTCGTCGTGGCAAGTGATTCTAGTACTTCGTCGTGGGCATCCTCTGTAATGTAATAGCTGAATCGTGTCTAAGAAGATAGAATCGGATCGAACCGAATGTTACTTACTACTGACAAGGTGACAAGTCCTAACAATGGAACAGAACTGCAGAAAGAGAAGCTGCAATTAGACTTTCGAGAATCCACTTGCCTCGACCGGTTTGAGGTCCTTGTCGTCGTATTGGTAGCTTCTCGACGGCGCCTCGTCAGCCGCTCTCCCGGTCCTCACCCTCCCGCCCTGCAGCGCGGTCTCCTCCGAACTCGCGAACGCGCCAAGCGAACCGCCCGCGCCGTCGATCCCCCACCGCTTCGCCGCTTCCTTCTGATTCCTCAGCTCCTCGGCCCAGAGCTTCCGCAGCCAGTCCCGGGGCACCGCCGGCCCATCCCCGCCGCCGCCGCTCGCGAACCCGTGGGATCCTCCTCTGCTGTGGCTAGTGGCCCTCACCGCTGAGGCCCTCCCGACCGCCGCGGCTTTGGAGAGCAGCCTGGACAGCCACCTCATCGGAGAGGCGGGGAGGGGCGAGGTGGGGCGGGTTGTCGAGAGGTTCTAGATGATTCTAGAATGTTTTGACGGAGAAATGGGGTATCGACGCGAGGAGGCGACGCGCCGACGGCCACGGTGGGCCTGCGGGTAGGCTTATTACGGAATGGGCTGCGGGCCTTTTGTGCGAGTCACAGCACCGCGCTGGGCTGGGCTTATCGCAGGAACGGTTGTACGCAGCTTTACGACCAGACCCTCGTACTATTTAAATATATTATCCACCCCTTCTCTTCAAGTTTGAGCGCCGGAGTTTTTTTTTTTTGAAAAATATACTCATTTCAGCATAGACAAATATCTGTCCAACTGCAATACAAAAGTTGGAGCACTTGGGTATATTGCTCGCACTTCTTCTGTACAGTTCAGCTCAAAGGAAGACCTCGTAAGAATTTAGACCGTTGTCTAACCATGGCTTAACTACCCTCATTAAATTAGTCTCGCGATTTAGACCAGGGGTTCTGCATTTAGTTTTGTAATTAAACTTTGTTTAAGACAAAAAAAATTTTGTTTATACCCCTCTAAATTTTAGAGGGACGGACGCCGAACGCGCCCTGAGAAGGGATCAGGGATGTATAGTAGTGAACTGAGGCATTCAAGCTTACGACCCTTGGCAGTCTCTTTTTTTAGACTGGGAAAGGTTTGGCACCTCCCATGCCCCCCCCCCCACACACACACACAAATTCATCCCGTTCAATCAGTTATATTGGTTTGGATCTGCATTTCCTCCAAATTCTACTTATATCATGTTCTACTTAAAGAGTCGGCACTTCGATTTTGTAATGGAAATGTTGATAAGCTGGTTTAAGAACCATGTGTCATTTTAGACGTTGCACTTGTGAAATCCGTTCGAAAGTCAAATTATTATTAGCACTTTTTTTTTGTCTGCTGTATTCACAAAGTTAGTACAAGACCTTACTTTCATTTTTGAAATTTCTCCTGAAGCCATTGTGCATCCTAGCTCCACGGGGTGCGGAATACAAATTGATGAGCGATAGATCCCACTTCAAAACCTGCACGAATGCAGAATGCATTATACCCCCATTTGATCAACCAAATTTGACAGAAATCGGGTTAGCTATACTCGGAACAAAATGTTCCGAAGGTGGAAAAACACAAGCATTATACATGCCACCAAAAGCGAACAAAAGTGAGCGTGAATGCAGTGTTCATGAGTACATGCAGATAATGTCGTACTTCAGAACCATAGTGACTGCCTGACTAGTGAAAGCTCTCTTTCGCTTAAAGAGTTCAACTTAAAGAACATAAAGTTGAAGATCTAGACAATTCTTATTTCTTGAAATTTTTTGAATAGAGAATGTATGTACAGTAACAACTCAAACAAAATGTAAAATGGAAAGGTATAGTGCCTGAAAATCACAGCAGAATCATAATATGTGATGCTATTAGCGGCATGCGGCAGTGCATACATATCATTGCTTGCTATGCCTCAGCTTTCATACTTGATATTTCAGTTTTGAAGCTGCACAGGCTTAGTGCAATAATGCATACGCGGTTCAATACTTCCTAATGTAAGTTTGAAAGTCAGTGCTGTCATGAAATCAGCCTAATCTGCTTTCTATCACTTGATATTGTGTACATTATTGATTTATTGACACTAAGTAACATCATGGGAGAAGTATCCAGAACGTCTAGAATTACAAATTAAGAACAATAGACTGATATATAATACAAACAAGCCTGGATAAGTAATCCTGGTATCACAGTTTGATAGTGAAAGATCTGGTCCTTGCAAATCTTGTGTGTGGTACCTTAGTTCAAGATTCAGTTTTTCAAAGCATAGATGCTCCAGCGCATTCACAAAATATGGTAGGGAGGCAGAAGGCATGACTTGCACTTATCAACTTCCTACAGGTGAATAACATCAAAGATGCCAATCCAAAGGGTGTGAGCTTTCCGTCTTTCTCGTTCACGTCTACTAATGATAATATGATAGCCCTTTTTACTTTGACCTTTGTTATATGGTTAAGATGACACTTCTGTGAAATGATTGCCATTTCTACGGAGTACGGACACATTCTGTTAGTTTTTTTTTCTTTGAGACAACACATTCTGTTAGTTCTGCAGCACCAGTTCTGCATGATGACCAAATTATTGTGTCGGCTTTGCACTATAACATCCTGGGCATAGCACAGAAACTTGGTATCATGAGACTTTGAGTTGCTACTTCACAAACAAAGGTCCCTTCATCCAAAATTCATCTGAGGCAACAAAAAAAAAAAGGAAAAGGAAAGAAAAAGGTGCGCTCTCTTTGGACTTAATGCTGTTTGCAGGATGAAATTAATAATTAACAGTTGATTTTCTAAATTTTAATAATAAGATCCAATTTCGAAGAATGAAACCTTCATAGATTTTGTTCCTCGTCCAGCTGAGCAGCTGAAAATTAAATATTAATCAAGTATTTTAAGCTATTCAGCATTTTGCAGTAATTAGTGAGCTTGGGGTGGTTAGACGCATAATTTATCAAATATCAATATGATTAGTGGGGGAAAAGACGGTAAGAAGTTTGTTAGGTCTGCAACAAGCAAAGTTGCTTGATGTCCCAATAATCAAGCTATGACTATAAGAAACTTCTCTGCACAGACAAACTAGACAGCCTTGCCTAGCTTAATCTCCACGTCTACACCTTCCTTTGGAACAACCAAAGCAGCAAGGCCAACCGAAATGTTCCATGTCTAATTCAATCATTCCCATTGTTTTATTCATCTGAATCATACGTTCCCCTTGATATGTGAGTTACAGGTAATTACCATTTCTATATAGCTATATTTAGTTCTCATTAGAAATGTTGTTTGTTCTAAGGCATTGTTTTGCATTTGATAGAGTTCAAAGCATATTTTGATGCTGTCAATATGATTAGTGGGGGGAAAGACGGTAAGAAGTTTGTTAGGTCTGCAACAAGCAAAGTTGCTTGATGTCCCAATAATCAAGCTATGACTATAAGAAACTTCTCTGCACAGACAAACTAGACAGCCTTGCCTAGCTTAATCTCCACGTCTACACCTTCCTTTGGAACAACCAAAGCAGCAAGGCCAACCGAAATGTTCCATGTCTAATTCAATCATTCCCATTGTTTTATTCATCTGAATCATACATCCCCTTGATATGTGAGTTACAGGTAATTACCATTTCTATACAGCTATATTTAGTTCTCGTTAGAAATGTTGTTTCTTCTAAGGCATTGTTTTGCATTTGATAGAGTTCAAAGCATATTTTTATGCTGATCACTTTCACTTTGTGTTGATATAGATCCTAAGTGAAGGTGCAAGGCACTGTTTTGACAAAATGAGTGTTGGGGGTGGCTACTTTGACGGCTCCCCTGATCAGAGTCTCATGGCAGAATCATTCATCCATGACTCTTCTCAAGCTCCTAAAAACAATGATAACACAAGCATTGAGCTGCAGAAATTCACAGTCCCCTCCTTTTCCACAGAAGTACTCTCCAAGCCGGCCGACTTTTACTTTCAAGATGCAGGAGCAATCAATCACCTTCAGCATCAATTAGGAATTTATTTGGAGCAAGAGGGGCCCCAAGGTGACACTGCAAGCTGGGATCCCTCCGTCGGCACTATCCAAGATCACATCATCAACCATCAGTTTGGCGAGTATTCACAGAACATGTCGGTGGGACAACAGATTCAACACTATGATGGTCTGCTACATCGAAACAGTGCTTACACACCTGCACCTGATCTCCTGAATCTTTTTCAGTGCACTCTGCCTTCAGCATTCCCTACAGCAACATCCGTTGTCGGTGATACAACACTCCATGGTGAAATTAGAGGAATAACAGCAATGCCAGAAAGTGGTCTGATGTTTACTGGTGATCCACAAGTGCAGTTGAGGTATCCTGCTCAGACTCATCTGGTAAAGGATATCTTCTATTCACAGCCACAGAATCATGGAGTGTTCCCAGGAGAGGATGACAGAGATGTGATGATTGGGGTCGGAAGTGTAGAAGATATTTTCCAGGAGATAGATGACAGGCAATTTGATAGTGTGCTTGATTGCAGAAGAGGAAAGGGCGAGTTCAGGAAAGGGAAGGTCAAAGCTAATTTTGCAACTGAGAGAGAGAGGCGGGAGCAACTAAATGTGAAGTACAGGACTTTGAGAATGCTCTTCCCAAATCCCACCAAGGTTTGTGCATTCATCATTAATCATAATGCGAATTTTTTATTATTTAGCTGTAAACTATTTTGTGATTCTCAGATGCACGGCTGATGAGCGGAGCACTCAAGTTTCAATAATATTCCAAATTTTCTAGATAACTTCAAAAATTTCTTATCATAGAATGTTAAATGCCTAAAGCTATCAACACCAAAACACTCAAATGTTGGCAATCCATTAGCAAATCTCTGCATTTGCCTGCCTTAAGTATAGGTTTCTGTTTTATAACAGACAAAGTAACACACATGCAGAATAACTTATGCTTGACTTTTCTGATGAACACTTGTTCAAATGTTGATGCATTTGTTCCATATGCATACAGATTTACAGTATGAATTATTTTATAATGTACAATGAAACATTATCACAATATAGTTCCTCACTGTGCTGATAACTATAGAGACATAAATCTCATTCATCCTAATCAAATGAGCCAATGCCTTATATTTAGCTTGTACAAAGTGATTAAAAAATGCATAGACCACAACATTATCATTTATCCTGTCCGACTAGGCAAAAACACATGCAAGTCGACCTCCAAAAAGGTATTCTAAATAAAAAGTAGAATCGATGAAAGATATAGCTTGTATGTTTGTATTTGTTTTCGGCACTCCAGTTCTTGGAGATGGCACTGAACTATTACAAAACTGTTGTTCCAGAATGACAGGGCTTCTATAGTAGGTGATGCTATTGAGTATATAGATGAGCTCAATCGAACAGTGAAGGAGCTGAAGATCCTTGTGGAAAAGAAGAAGCTTGGACATAACAGGGAAAAGATGATAAAGTTGGATCATGAGGCTGCTGCTGATGGGGAAAGCTCATCAATGAGGCAAATCAGGGATGATCAGGACAGTCAGCTCAACGGAACCATAAGGAGCTCATGGGTTCATAGGAGGTCAAAGGAATGCCATATTGATGTCCGCATAGTGGATGACGAAGTAAATATCAAGCTAACTGAAAAGAAGAAAGCCAACTCTCTGTTTCATGCCGCAAAAGTTCTCAATGAGTTCAAACTTGAGCTCGTCCATGCGGTAGGCGGGATAATAGGTGATCACCACATATTCATGTTTAACAGTAAGGTAAGCTACGATTTAACTTATTTAAAGTAGCACCAGGAACTCTTTTCCCATGATTCTCTTAGCACTTGTAATAATGTTCCATCATGAACTAGCCTTTGCATTCTTAATGAACCGTAATCCACAATCATGCAGGTACCTGAAGGCTCCTCAGTCTATGCATGTGCTGTGGCTAAGAGACTTCTTGAGGCAGTGGATGCTCAGCACCAAACTTTCAATCTTTCGAACTAGCTTTTAGAAATCTTATGACAACTCAAACTATGCTGCGGACTGGTGATTTTCTGTTAGTTCTCTCAGCAAGTAACCTCATTTTCTCAGGGCATGGAGAAAACCGTATTTGATATAGCTAGCTTTTGCCATGTTTACACTTACTTATTGTTATTGTATCATCTAGCTAAGCCTTGCTAGAAATGCTTTCTAGTTTTTCCATAGTCAACAATGGAACAATTTGATTCTCGTATTTTGGTTTAGTAGCTCGATGCTCTTTTTCTAAAATAAGCACGATGGTATGGTCTCAGAATGTGCTACAGGCATAACGGAATATGGGTGGGAAACCGCGTCAAAAAAGAATATGGGGAAATTTTAATTTGTGAGAAAATTTTACATGCTGGCCAATAGTTGACCGGCACATTACGTATTTACATTGTGCTGTGCCAATATTACAATGTGTGCAAGAAGATGTCCATATCTGGAGTCAAAATTTATGGCACTTCATCACAGAATCATGGGTTTTGCTATCTCTAACATCGCACTAGGATTAAAATTCAGGAACGTTAGCCATGGTTTAATTTTTTTTTGAACATTGAAAACAGCAGGAGAGGCTCCTACTGCGTTTATTAAAAAGAGACCAAACTGGCATAAGCCAGTAAATTACAAATGTACAAAAGGAGAGATGAGGGGCAAGGCCCCTAGAAAACTTACTAGCTAACGGGAAGGGTAAAAGGATGCTGTAACCTCTGTGTGTGTTATAAAGCACTGAAACAAGAGAAGAAAGGAAAAGAGCTGTGCAGTAAACTAATTTTGGATTAGAAGGGCTTCATGATTGTTGTTAGCGAGGTTTGGGAAAGATTGGTGTAGCCACTGTGTGATAGAGAGCTTCAGATCAGGCTTTGCCCTGTGTAGTTGTAGCTTAGTTTCTTCTACGAAAGCTCTGCTCCACTGGTTAATTGTTGGTGCTTCGTTGTTAAAGATGACCCCATTTCTCTGCTTCCATATCTCCCATGCTGCAATGATAAAGATATCCATGAAGAAGGATCTCTGGAATGCGTTTCTCGCCTCATTGATCATCTGAAAGAATGTCATGTCTTGCCGCCAATGCATTCCAATTCTACTCCAGCAAGCTTGACTGAATGGACAGTGGAAAAATAGGTGCATAGCTGTCTCTTCTTCTCCTCTCTGACAGAGTATGCAGTTGTAATTGTTCCCTTCAATAGCAAAGTTTTTCCTCTTTAACAGATTCCTTGTGTTTAACCTATCCATGAATACCAGCCATATAAACACCCTTAGTTTGTTGCAGCATTTTGACAGCCATATCCAATTGAATTGCATTGGTGGCCTTAGCACTTCATATGGGATTGCATAAAACTTAGTGGTGGAGAATTTTGGTGATCCCCATATGTATTGCCAACTGTCGCTCTCCTGCTGTTGTGTTTGCGCTTCCTGGCAGATTTGGTTGAGTTGTTGCAACTCTTGATAGGCTTGCTGTGACAATGGAAGATGGAAGTGCTGTTGTGGTGATTGGTTTAACATGTATTCGGCCACTGAGATGTTTTTCTTTTTAGCAAAGGAATAGAGTCTTGGGAGCTTCTCTTTGAGGTGGTGTCCATTCCACACGTCATTCCACAGCATGCACGTGTCCCCCCTTCCAATTTTGCAGATGGAGACTGCTCTATAGTGGTCACTGAAGCTCATCACGTCCCTCCACCAGAAGGAACCTTTGTTGACAGTTTCATGCGGTATTTGGCCATTTTGATAGTAAGCATTCCATATCAGGTTGACCCATGGAATGTCTCTCTTGTTATAGAATTTGTCCAGATGTTTCAACAGCAGTGTCTCATTTTGGATTCTTAGGTTCTTCACTCCCAGTCCACCCTTATTCTTTGGTCGCTGCACCTTTTTCCATGCCACCAGAGCTTTCCCTCTGGCATCTGCATTGATATCATTCCCTCTCCATAGCAGCCTTCTTCTCAGTACGTCAATGTGCTCGATCAGAGTGAAAGGCAGTTTAAGAATGCACATTGTATATACAAAGATAGATGAGATTACTGAATTGAAAACCTTTAGTCTTCCTGAGTAAGCTAGATAAGCACTGATTGCAGACATTCTTCTCTCTGCCTGATTGATTAGTGGGGCATGATGCTCCACCATTGGCCTTGATGTGCCTAATGGCAAGCCCAGATAGGTGAATGGGACTTGTCCAATCTGACAACCAAAAGTTCCTGCAAGTTGTTCCATTTTATCTTGGCCAACATTAATCGGTACCATACATGACTTTGAGTAGTTGACCTTGAGTCCTGTGGATTGAGAGAAGGTTTGCAATAATCCTTTTAGGCAGAATAGTTCTCTCTGAGATGCTTTCATAATTATAATTGTATCATCCGCATACTGCACAATTGGAAACTGTGTCTCATTTGTTGTACCAAGTGGCTTATTGATGAGTCCTCTATCGTGAGCTTTGTTTATCACTGATTGCAGGAGGTCTGCTGCAAGGACAAACAGGAGGGGTGATAGGGGATCACCCTGCCTGACACCCCTTTTACAGTCCATATTGTTCCCTGGGACCCCATTGAGGAGTACTGACGTGGAAGCATAATCCAGAATTAGTTTGACCCACTGAATCCATCTGTTATCAAAGCCTAGATGCTGTAGCATAAGCAAAATTGTACTGTGTTCCACCGTATCAAAGGCTTTCTCAAAGTCTAGCTTAAGGATGATGATTTCCTCTTTTGTCTGGTGGCACTGATGTATATACTCATAAGCCCATGCTAAACAGTCTTGTATGGTTCTAGTCTTGATGAACCCATACTGGTTGGTATGTATCAGTGGAATGATGACCTTTTGTAATCTGTTACCCATCAGTTTCGTTAGCAGCTTGATAACTGAGTTTAGCAAGCAGATAGGCCTATAGTCTCCAACTTTGACAGGGCTGTTGATCTTGGGTACCAGAGTAATGAACGAGTTATTTATTGATCAGTTGTAATTGTTCCCTTCAATAGCAAAGTTTTTCCTCTTTAACAGATTCCTTGTGTTTAACCTATCCATGAATACCAGCCATATAAACACCCTTAGTTTGTTGCAGCATTTTGACTGCCATATCCAATTGAATTGCATTGGTGGCCTTAGCACTTCATATGGGATTGCATAAAACTTAGTGGTGGAGAATTTTGGTGATCCCCATATGTATTGCCAACTGTCGCTCTCCTGCTGTTGTGTTTGCGCTTCCTGGCAGATTTGGTTGAGTTGTTGCAACTCTTGATAGGCTTGCTGTGACAATGGAAGATGGAAGTGCTGTTGTGGTGATTGGTTTAACATGTATTCGGCCACTGAGATGTTTTTCTTTTTAGCAAAGGAATAGAGTCTTGGGAGCTTCTCTTTGAGGTGGTGTCCATTCCACACGTCATTCCACAGCATGCACGTGTCCCCCCTTCCAATTTTGCAGATGGAGACTGCTCTATAGTGGTCACTGAAGCTCATCACGTCCCTCCACCAGAAGGAACCTTTGTTGACAGTTTCATGCGGTATTTGGCCATTTTGATAGTAAGCATTCCATATCAGGTTGACCCATGGAATGTCTCTTTTGTTATAGAATTTGTCTAGATGTTTCAACAGCAGTGCCTCATTTTGGATTGTTAGGTTCTTCACTTCCAGTCCACCCTTATTCTTTGGTCGCTGCACCTTTTTCCATGCCACCAGAGCTTTCCCTCTGGCATCTGCATTGATATCATTCCCTCTCCATAGCAGCCTTCTTCTCAGTACGTCAATGTGCTCAATCAGAGTGAAAGGCAGTTTAAGAATGCACATTGTATATACAAAGATAGATGAGATTACTGAATTGACAACCTTTAGTCTTCCTGAGTAAGCTAGATAAGCACTGATTGCAGACATTCTTCTCTCTGCCTGATTGATTAGTGGGGCATGATGCTCCACCATTGGCCTTGATGTGCCTAATGGCAAGCCCAGATAGGTGAATGGGAGTTGTCCAATCTGACAACCAAAAGTTCCTGCAAGTTGTTCCATTTTATCTTGGCCAACATTAATCGGTACCATACATGACTTTGAGTAGTTGACCTTGAGTCCTGTGGATTGAGAGAAGGTTTGCAATAATTCTTTTAGGCAGAATAGTTCTCTCTGAGATGCTTTCATAATTATAATTGTATAATCCGCATACTGCACAATTGGAAACTGTGTCTCATTTGTTGTACCAAGTGGCTTATTGATGAGTCCTCTATCGTGAGCTTTGTTTATCACTGATTGCAGGAGGTCTGCTGCAAGGACAAACAGGAGGGGTGATAGGGGATCACCCTGCCTGACACCCCTTTTACAGTCCATATTGTTCCCTGGGACCCCATTGAGGAGTACTGACGTGGAAGCATAATCCAGAATTAGTTTGACCCACTGAATCCATCTGTTATCAAAGCCTAGATGCTGTAGCATAAGCAAAATTGTACTGTGTTCCACCGTATCAAAGGCTTTCTCAAAGTCTAGCTTAAGGATGATGATTTCCTCTTTTGTCTGGTGGCACTGATGTATATACTCATAAGCCCATGCTAAACAGTCTTGTATGGTTCTAGTCTTGATGAACCCATACTGGTTGGTATGTATCAGTGGAATGATGACCTTTTGTAATCTGTTACCCATCAGTTTCGTTAGCAGCTTGATAACTGAGTTTAGCAAGCAGATAGGCCTATAGTCTCCAACTTTGACAGGGCTGTTGATCTTGGGTACCAGAGTAATGAACGAGTTATTTATTGATTTTAGATCAATATTGCCTTGGCAGAATTCATTGCAGAGCTGGTAGAAATCCTCCTTGATGATATGCCAACATCTTTTCATAAACATTCCATTAAAACCATCAGGCCCTGGTGATTTGTCTGCTGGCATTTCTTTAATTACCATATCTATTTCTTCCCTTGTGAATGGCTGACTCAGATGATCTAAATCTGCATGGTGTGTGACTAAGTCCTGTATATCAAACAGCATGATAGGATACTCGGAGTGGCCCATTCTGCTCTTGTATGCCTGCAAGAGTGCTGCAGCTTTCTCATGGTGGCTAGTAACCACTCTACCATCCTCGGTCTCTATGTGGGTTATAGTGTTGATTCTGTATCTTTCTGTGCATGCTGCATGAAAGAATTTAGTGTCCTCATCCCCAAATTTAACCCACCTAACTGTGAAGCGCTGCCTCCAGTACTCATTTTGATATTTGAGCAATCTCAAGATATGTTCTTTTAGAATTTCTCTGAACGTTGCTTCTTGTATGAATAATTGCCGCTGTTCTTCAAGCTTATCCATTACAGCAAGTACTGTATTACACTCCTTGATTAGCTTGGCTAGGCTGGCAAACCCTTTGCTCCATTGTTTTAGCTCTCTTCTTAGCAACTTGAATTTTGCCGAGATTTTTGTAGCTATGCTTTCTCCTGCCAACTCAGTACTCCACACCCTTTGTATCAGCTCAAAGAATCCCGGGTGATCTACCCAAAAGTTTTCAAACCTGAACACTTGTGTACGCGGTATTTTGGTTCCAATCTGGATGTTGCAGGGTATGTGATCTGAGGTTGGTTTGGCCAGAGGCAGCATGAGAGTGTTTGGGTAATCTAGGTTCCAGTTTATGGAAGTGAAGCACCAATCCAGTTGGACAAGCAAAGGGTCCT
>LAPY01000439.1:173331-185097 GCA_000970635.1 Eragrostis tef | reverse complement strand
CCAGGAGTTCTCCTTCGAGGTGGTCTCGCTTGTGCCCCGCGACGTGGAGGAGCACGTCCCGCTGTGCCGCCGCGCCGACCGGTGGTCCGTGGAGAGCGTGCCCGCGGCGATGCCGTTCCACAGGCACGAGCTCGTGTCCGCCTACGCGGTCCACCCGGACGACCGCACCGTCTTCGTGTCCGCGCGGAACAGGAACCCGGGCCGCGGCGTGAGGAAGGAAGGCACGTGGTCCTTCCTTCGACGCCCGGGGCTTCTACGTCGACGAGCTGGACGCGTGGGTGGGGCTCCTCAGGGACGGGTTCCTCTGCTCCTGCGCCGTCCCGTCACGCGGCGGTGCTGCCGCGCTGCCGGAGTGCAAGCTCGGGAAGAAGACCATGTTTCGCGAGGAGCCCGAGTGGCACGTCGGGACGCCGGGTGCCACGCTCGCGTACATCGGTGACGGCAGGTTCTGCCTCGTCGAGTGCGCGGCAAGCGAAGGGGTCACATATGAGGACGCCATCGACGGTGCAGTCGACGGATGTGTGCTCCATGTCACCGTATTCGGCCTCAAGTACGACAAGAGAGGCGACCTGGAAACTACGGCCCCGCAGCCGTCCCGTTCGTACATTTTGTCTAGGTGTAGCGGCGCGTTTCCGGCAAAAATGTTCTGGATGTAAAACTCACGTCACATCACTACGACACTGTGCCAAGATTATACAAATGTTGGGCAACCCATTTTGGGCTGAATCATTGCTCTGTCATGCGTCTCGCTGAATTCTAATGGGCTACCAGTACCCAGTGCTAACTGGACGGAAGACCGCCAGACCAATGATTCAGCCCACGAGTTTCTCCGGCTGCCCTCTTCCTCGCGCTCCTCACTGCCCGCCCAGCCGCCCACACCCGTTGCCGGACGGCCGGGCACCCATCACCGTCGCCGGGATGCCGCCGCACATGCTGTATCCTGTTCCAGCTCCTCTTTTAAGCCTCACGTCGGAAGTCGAAGAACACTGCAACCGCCGCGACCCTTAAGGTAATCAAGGGACCAAACCCTAGACTTTTTTTAATCTATGCATCTCAATTTGTAGTAATTATTCACTCTACAATTCCGTTTATTCCTAATTATCGTTTCAACCCAGAATAAGTATGCTAGTCACCCGAGGGTAACACCCATTCTTATGATACCCAGTAGTTTTTACTTCCTCAATAGAATTGGATAAATTCGTGTTTATTATTATAGTAATATAGGAGGCACACTTGTTCAATGGCTCCAATAATTTACTCGTTCCCTACATGGATCGTCAACTGGGGGAAATGAAGATCACGTACCACATTGAGGAACATGGAACTGATGCATTTTTCAGTCTGAATCGTCGCACTTGACAGTGGAGGACGACCTTGCATGTCTGCAAGTCTACAGCCGAGTCAAGGTGGGCAACAGACTAACAATAGTAGTTGATGGAATGACAAGGAACCACGAGCGAGGATTTTTTTTTTCATTGACTTCCACAGCTGCTTGCTCCTGTGTGCCGTAGAGGATACTTCCAATTACAAGGAATTTTTTTGTGAATATGCAAAAGCTACCTTTGCGTGTCAAATTTTATAACAAGTTGTGCTTTCTATTCCTAGTCTTCCCCACATGGAAGACCTTTTTCCAGGTCAGGTCAAAAAGAGGATGCTGGACAGAAAAACATGTCTCCTCTTCTATGACTTGTGTGGTCTTGGGTGGTCTTGAGTTGTGTTTTGATGATTATTTTGAAAAACTTAACCAGGTCAGAGCAAAAAGAGGTAGTTGTTGACCGGGATAAGCTTATTGTGACATGACTTTGGTGGTAGTATTGAGGTTATTGATGCTTAGTTATGGCAGTATATATTGCATCCTGCTTTGTTTTCTCAATGAGACAACGACCAATTCAGAAGACAATTCTTTGTATTTTCTTATTCTGCTATATATTCATCTTGTTGGATTCTTGAGAAACTTGTCCACGCACAAACTATTCGGAGACTGATAAATGAGCGGGTTCTTCCCCTATATGATTTAAGCCCTTCAGTCTTAGCTGGAAAATTAAGTGTTTCTGTATTTTTGCCACGTCCTATGTTTTCTTATCAAAGACCGCTTAAGGTAAAGATGCTTATCCTGTTCTTCCTGCAAGTGTTCCTCCTCGCATGCCTCCCTCCATCCTTTGTTCAATCTGTGGAGTCAAGTGCCTCCAATTGCTCAAATATTTCCATTCCCTATCCTTTTGGTATTCCCGGCAAGAGCTTGTCCAAAGGGTTTGAGATCACATGTAACCCATTTGGAGCTGGTCCGGTGCTTCCCATCGGAAACACTGTGTTTAAGATTTTTGACATCTCATTGCTGGATGGTTCTGTGAGCATAATGGCTAGTGCCAATTCACAGCAGTGCAAAGGAAATTCTAGTTTTAACCTTCATGGGACCATCTTCACATTCTCAGATACAAGAAACAAGTTCACAGCTCTGGGTTGTAATGTGGTGGCCATGCTGTTAAATGGCAGTAGCGGGTATAGCGGTGGTTGTGCTTCCTTTTGCTCTAACAATCATAACATCATTAATGGTTCATGTTCTGGCGTGGCTTGCTGCCAAGCTCCGGTGCCAAAAGGGTTAAAGAAGCTGGAGTTAGAGTTCAGTATTATATCCAATAAGGACAACAGTATTCCATCATGTGGCGAGGCCTTCATCGTGGAGCAGAACTCATATATGTTCTCAAGTCTTGACTTGAATAAAACAAATGATACAAATCCTCAATACCGACCTGTTGTGCTTGAGTGGTCCATAGATGGTGGCAGCTGTGAGGTAGCGAAACGGTCCACATCATATCCTTGCCAGGAGAATACATACTGCTACAACTCATCAAATGGAATTGGTTACCGCTGCAATTGTTCCCATGGATTCGAGGGGAACCCATACCTGCAAGGGCATGACGGATGTCAAGGTAACAAAATCTTCTACACATAATTATTTGTCCAGTCTAGCTTTTGCTTCTGAAATTTTTGCAAGGAATGTCCATCTGGACCATCTCTGATATATTTTTGGTTTCATGTGGCTGTCGGGTAGATATTGATGAATGCTCCACCGGGAATCCGTGCACACATAAGTGTGTCAACACAAATGGTGGTTTCAAATGCATGTGCCCGGCAGGGATGAGAGGTGACGGCTTGAAGGTGGGAAGTGGTTGCAGTGGAATTAGCACGCTATTAATTTCAATAGGTAAGTGTGTATGAAGCACTATATCATGCGATGGATGTGATTTTCCACTAAGAAAATTGTCTGAGTTATATGGTTCGCACTTTGCAGTTGCAGGACTAGCTCTGGCAGTGCTTTTCCTCATTCTTGGTTTCTGGACCCATTGGCTTGTTAAGAAGAGAAAACATGCGAAGATTAGACAGAGGTACTTCATGCAGAATGGTGGCTTGTTGCTGAGGCAGCAGATGTTTTCTCAGCGGGCACCGCTACAGATATTCACACCGAGTGAACTCGAAAAAGCAACCAACAATTTTAATGATGAATATATTGTTGGTAGAGGCGGGTTTGGGACTGTGTATAAAGGCATATTATCTAATCAAATGGTTGTAGCAATCAAGAAGGCGCAGCGAGTTGATCAGAGCCAAATGGAACAATTTGTCAATGAGCTGGTCATTCTTTCACAACTGAACCACAAGAATGTTGTCCAGCTACTAGGATGCTGTCTCGAGACAGAAGTTCCCTTATTAGTTTATGAATTCGTTACGAACGGGGCGCTTTTTCATCATCTTCACAATACCTCTGTCCCGATGTCATGGAAGAAACGTTTAAGCATTGCAGCTGAAACTGCATCAGCAGTTGCACACTTACACTTAGCTACAAAGATACCAATTATTCACAGAGATATCAAGTCATCAAACATACTTCTTGACAAGAGCTTCGTTGCAAAGGTATCCGATTTTGGTGCCTCAAGATCAATGCCACACAATCAGACTCATGTGACGACCTTAGTGCAAGGGACGCTAGGTTACTTGGACCCTGAGTACTTCCAGACAAGCCAACTGACTGAGAAGAGTGATGTTTACAGCTTCGGTGTAGTGCTTATCGAGCTACTGACAAGAAAGAAACCTATTTCAGATTATATGATTGAAGAGGTCAGAAGCCTAGCATTGCAATTTAGTATGTTATTCCATCAAAATCAGTTGTTGGACATTATAGATCCTAAAGTAGCTGAGGAAGCTGGGATGAGACATGTTGAGACAGTTGCAAAGTTGGCTGTACGATGCTTACGGTTAAAAGGTGAAGAAAGGCCAAGGATGATAGAAGTTGCAATTGAACTTGAAGCGCTACAAAGGCTAATGAGGCAACACTTGATCCTGAAGAGCAATCCTCTGGTGATGGATAATGATACACCATTGAATTTGTCCATTGATGGTGATGGCATTACTGAAGATGAAAGCATGGAGATCATTGTACCTCCCACCTAGGAATCTATGATGCTAACTCGGTAACTCTGTCATTGAAAATGGTATAGCTGTGTCATGGCTTCTTAATCCATCCAGTTAAAACCCGTAGTATGGCTGTTTTAAGCCTTTTGATGAGTTATTTATCTGATTTCCATTCAGCTCTATTTTCTGTCCCAGTCACAGTTTGATATAGCATGACAAATTGGATTGTAGGAACAAATCGAGAGACTTGTTTCTATATCTAACTATCGACCATTCACATTTATCGCTCACATACATTGCATACACTGTTTGCTGCTTGCCATTTGATTATAACTGTAAAGTCACCACGTTCCTAAAAAAATTTGTGTATTGAGACAACAATAGCTAGCTAAAGTTGCACCAATAACAGAGCTCAGTACCTGGCTTTGCTAACACAGGCTTACCACTGTTAATAAGATATGGCAAGTGAAAAGCTATAGTGCCATGCCGCTACCGAAACTCAGATAAACGGTGGCGAGGTGAGATGTCTGGAAGGCTTGATTTAGGGCAAACAAGAATTCAAGGGACCTATGTAGCAGTACAATTCAGAAGTCTAATAATAAATTGGACCGCTTCTCCGCAGATAGCAGTGACCTAAATATCAAATGCTTTGAAGAATAAACTTTCCATAGATATAATCTCATCTGTGGCAGGAACATCATCTTGGCATATGAAGCGAAGATAGTATTTCAGCCTCCATGCTGCACTCTGTACTAACTTCTGACGATTGCAAGGCGGAAGTTGGTCTGATCTCACGTAGAAGATGGCCTTCCCCTTGTTCACTATTTTTCTCTACCAAGTCATCTTTTCTTCTGATGTTCTGCTCCACGTTGAGTGACCTTTTTAGCCCATCTAAAATTGAAGCGACCTCCTTCATAGCTGGTCGTTCTTCTCCCTTCAAATTTAAGCATCTTACCGAAAGCTGTGCAGTGGCATACAGTTGATCTTGACCCGCTTCTGCCAAAATATGTGGATCTATCTCCCGAAGTAGGTGACCTTCGTTAAACAGATTCACCAGATACATTGCCAAGTTACGTGATTCCTCCGGCCTGGCTACAGAGATAGGCGTCTGCCTGGTCAATAATTCTGCCAGAATTACCCCAAAACTGTAAACATCGCTCTTCTCAGTGAGTTGGCTGCTTTGGAAATATTCAGGATCCAGGTACCCAATAGTTCCTTGAATAAGAGTTGTTACATGAGTTTGATCAAATGGGACCGATCTTGATACCCCGAAGTCTGCTATTTTAGCCACGAAGTTCTCATCCAACAGTATGTTGGTTGATTTGATGTCTCTGTGTATGATCGGAACAGATGATGTTGAGTGGAGATAGGCAAGTGCGTCTGCTATCTCTGTTGCTATTCTTAAGCTATCTTCCCATGTTAGAGGGCAAGGCACATTTCTGTTGTGTATGTGCTGGAAGAGTGTTCCATTAGGTACAAATTCATAAACCAACAATGGAACTTGTGTCTCTAGACAGCATCCAAAAATCTTGACCACATTTGGATGATCAACCTGCGATAAGATGGTAATCTCATTGACAAATTGCTCCACCTGGCTCTCGTCAAACACCTTGGACTTCTTTATGGCGACCACGGTTTTATCTGAAAGAATACCTTTGTAGACTGTACCACTTCCACCTTTACCAAGAATTCGACTCTCACTATAATTGTCAGTAGCAGTCTTGAGCTCTTCTGCACTAAATATCTTTGCTGGCAAGCCCTCCTCTTGAGTTGTGATTGCCGAAAATTTCTGCTGCAGTAGCAAGCCGCCATTCTTCCTGAATAATTCGGCTCTCTTTCTTTCTACTTCTCTTTTCTTCATGGCCCAACAGAAGCACAACCCTGCGGTAGTTATTGTAACCACAAGCGCAAGACTTGCACCTACAGAACAGTTTATAACGTATATATAAGTAAACTTTCCAAATGGCTCTTGTGCGGGAGCAGCAGTCAAATGATACAAATGGGACTGGGTGACTCATTATTTTCGAAATGCGTATTTGTCTGCAGATTGAACACCATGCCATTTTTTACTTGTCAGTTCTAACTACCTCCATACAGATGAGACATTGAGGTAACAATTAGCAATAATTTTTACATGCCATTGCAAATGCCCCTGATCCTGTATTTGCCACTACTATTGACACAGGTGGGCGCGACGTGATCTATCATTGTCACACGATGGCAGATACTCAATGCAAATACAAAATGGTCTATTACTGTCATAAATTGGCATTTCTCTTAACCATTACCAATCATGTGTTCAGTCTAACTTGTCTGCCTTTATGATTAATCGAAATGCATCTATGATGCTGCGGTTATTTATGTACTTCGTTCACCATTTGCATAAGCCATGATTACAACGGCAGCACGGCCTATTAGATCAGTAGGCCAGCATAGGAGAACTGTTTATTCGAGGACTAGTGTCAACAGAACAAAAAAAAAGAATGACAAAAGCAAATGCAATTTATCTGGTACGACTAATATTGAGGGAATTACCCAAAACAGTGTCTAGAGGAAAGGTTTTTCGACAGCCACTACCCATTTTCCGGCCATCGCCACTCATGCCTTGTGGGCAGGAACACGAAGCAGATCCTTGCATATCGTTGCAGTACTTAATGTACGTGCAGGGATTGTTTCCCGGGTGATTGCACACGCTGAGACCTGACAGATAGCCAAAGATCATTAGCGACATCCCATTACAGTGTTTCTTTTTTTTCCAAATAGAAAAAGAAACATCACTAAGGCATGATGAACTAATTAATGCCTTAATATTCTAGTGCAACTGTTAAACAAGGCTATGTTTTATTGTACCTTGCAGTTGCGCTGGTGGGGGACCTGCAGTGCCAAAAAAAAAACAACAACTTATTATTAGATCATTTGGTGGTATTAAGTGCAATCAGGACAAATGCATCGCTATACTACTTCAGCAATATTTGAATTTGCCTGCCATAAGATCGAGGTGTTGTTTGTATGCAAGTGTGTAGAAGTAAACTCGCAAGACAGAAGGAACCGGAGCGTTGAACTTATATGCGCGCCATATAATGTAGAGTCATTTAGCAATTGATCTAGTTTTATACCCCATAAATCCTCAGCATAGCATTCAGAAAGTAATTCAATAATGTAAATGGTCTTGCATTCCTGTTGTATTATTTGTTTGAAAATATAAAAAGCTTGTTGAACTGACAAAGAATTGAGTTTGTAGTACATCACCAATTGACAAAGGCGTGTCCGTGCAGTTTGTTCCGTTCCTATAACCATCACCAATCATGTTATCAGGGCAAGAGCAAGTATAGCTCCCCAGAGTGTTGCGGCAGAACTTCGGGGAAAAGACGCAATTGTTCCTAGAGGGGTCCCGGCACTCGTCGATATCTGAGCAAGCAGCACAACGCTTTGTTTCAGGAAGGACTCATATCATGACAATTGACAGGTAAAACTCGTTCTGCTACCATGCATTCGGCAACTGACCTGTACTATACAGTATACTTGATATTACGAACCAGCCCGAAAGAATTACACCAATGCCGTTCGTGTTCGTTTGTTTGGAATCAAAGCAAAACAACAATAACAGCAGTTATTGTGAAATGAATACTTGTGCTTGCTTTAGGATGGTTGTGCATATCCTGAAAGATTTAGTCTTCACTTAAATTCATGAGATTTATTTCTCAATCTCATGATTTTAAGTGAAGACTAAATCTTTTGTTACTACCGCAGTTGGGCTTCCCCTATGTATTTCCCTCCAAAAAAAAGATCCATTACCTTCACATCCGCCTGAAACATACGGGTTGCCTTCGTATCCTTCAGGGCATTTGCAGAGATAGCCCTTTCCCCTGGGTGATTCGACGCAAACGCCCATGTCATCGGGGCACAGTGGCCCGAAGGTGTAGCCCCGGGCTTGGTCGCAGGTGGAGTAGTTATCAATCGCCCAATCCAAGATCATTCTACGCTCACCTGGGGGCACCAGCGCTTCTCTCAGCGGCACCCCCTCGTCGGCGTCTTTGAACGTGAAGACTTGCTCGTCTTGGGCGAGGAAGAACGCGGCGCTGCAGGTGCCGTACTCCTCACGGGCGACGTTCGGCGCGGTCCTGTTGAACGACGACAGCGTGAACGACTGCGCCGCGGTCACCTGGCTCGGGATGACTTGCTCGCAGCAGGCTTCCCCGGAGCAAGTGCCGCTGGTGATGGCGTCGGAGCCGTTGCACGAGGTGGCGCAGCTGGGAACGGGCCAGAAATGGGAATCGCCCGGTGGGTGGGTGAAGCTGACCTTGAGTTCGCGGTTGCAGCCGATGTTGACCAGCTTGTTCCCCTTGGAGAAGGTGAACGGCGTGCCTTCCAAGCTCATGGCCCCGGCCCCCGTGTCCGGCTTCGGCTTGCCGTTGCGGTCGTAGCAAACCTGGCTGATTGGCCCCGCGAAGATGACCACGGTGCTTTCCGGCACCGATACATTGTGGATTTTGTACCTGATGTTGCCGATGGGCAGCATGGCCTCCCCATTTGGCCCGCACAGCACCTTGAAGCCTCGTAGAGACGCGTTTCCGGCGCCGAAGGGATACGGCACGCTGTCGCACGTCATGTTCGGATATTGTGGCGGCGGCAGCGGCGGCAGCGCCAATCGCTTCGAGAACACGCCGCCGGGCATGGTAGACAGGAGAGCCAGCACCAGGGCGAGTGGGCTCAGTGACCGCGCAAGCGCAGATGCTGATCGGCTCTCTCTTCCACCCGCCATGTCCCCTGTCTTCTGTGTGTGTGGGTAAGAGCTACGAGAGGATCGTTGCCTGCCGCTTGGGTTTGGTGTTCTTCTGTGTCTGGTGTTCACAGTTCCCTTTCAAATTTCATTCCTTTTTTCAGGAAAGTACTGTAGCTTATCAGCACCAGGAGGGAAAGGGCAGTATTCCTATCACTGGTGATCCTTGAGGGGAAGACTTGGGTATGTGTGAGTCAATGCATGAGTCCAAATCAGCTTATTTTTCCACGGAAAAAACAGAGGGTGCAAGTAGGACCAGTGGTGAGTGGACGATTGGAAAGTTAGTGCGGCCTGATTGCCTAGTGAAACCTGCACTGCCTAGCAACTTTAGAAGCATCGGATGCCAATATGCAAGTAAGAATATCGTAACTGTATATACATTATCCCATAATAGTCGTGCAGATAGATGCAATTTGATATGTCACAAGTATATTTCATATTTCTCTAGTTTTAGTTCCCGTTTATCCATCTTTTAATCTACCATGTATTTTTTCGAAGTATCTACCATGTAAATGCGTTACTCACTGATTTTGGTTTTTTTGGTGAAGACTTCTTTCCGAGCGTGCACCAGACCTTGGACGATTTTTTTTCGAACACACATGAGCAGGAGCACTGCTCTTTCATTTAAGAGAAGAATAGAAGTACATAGTTTAATACAATTATTTGCTACATAGTTTAATTAGTACACAACGAATAAAACAGCTGCGACGTGTACTACTCCTGGGCCGTTCTCGTCCACACTTTCACCGTATGCCATCTATCTCAGTTTCATTTCTTCTCTGATCAGGATCAAAACCTGTTGCGGCTGCATGGACGAATGTTGAAAGATTTTACGATTGCGCTCTTTCCAGACATTCCATACCGTGTACAAGATGATCGCCGCCTTTTCTTTTTTCTGCCTTGATGTATATTGCATCATTTGGTCATTCCACCAATCTCTGAATTTGTGTTCCGGGTTGACAGCTTTGTATATATCCTCCTTTCTCCATTGGTTTACTAGATGCCAAACTTCCTTAGAAAATGGGCAGTGCAAACACAAGTGACTAACGGTCTCCTGCTCCTGATCACATAGTGGACACACCGGATTACAAGGCCAATTTCTCTTAATGAGCCTATCAGCTGTTAGTACGCTGTTCTGTACTGCAAGCCATGCAAAAAAATTTCCTCCCGGCCATGGACGATTCAATAGCGAAGAACAAGCCATGGACGAAAACTTTTCCTCCCGGCCAAGGCCCACGTGTTGAGTGGGAATCTCTCTCTCTCTCTCCTCTCTCTCTCTCTCTCTCGAATTATAGAGTCCAAGACTTTTTTGCCAAATATAAAGAATTCTAAGAATGGGACAAACTTGAAAAATTGATTTGATGATGAGAGGTTGGTGGGCTGAACTAAGAGACAAAATAGTAGTTTATTCTTTGAACTTCGAAATCTCTTCTATATAAAGATCGAGACGAAGGGAGTTGGAGAGAAGAATTGAAGACTCCTTTGAATCAATGAACTAGTCCCAATCAGTGCTATTGCCACGAACGAGCAGAATGTGCCAAGTACCAAGTAGTAGTGGACGATATGGGTTTTGAGCAATCGCTAGTTACTTTTGCCATGCAATCGTTTTTGAACCTTCTGTTGTGCCAAGTACCCAGTATCCTCGTCAAGGGGAAATACAAAAGAAGGCACCTTCTTAGCTTCTATTTGGATATTGCATCGTAGTAAATGGAAAACAACCGAGATCAGATCATAGAAATGAATGCATCAAGATTCGTGCTCGATGTCATGCATGGCCTGATAGGCCTCGGCTGCACCGAATTGGCCGGTCAAAACACTCACTGGCTGTCAGTCTGTCACAGTGCAGTCCACTGTATTGGGAGGATTGTGCAAAAGAACGTGAACCTGGCAAGAACACCAAACCCACGAAGAATATGATAGGATAGTATCATGTTGGGATAGTATAATGCAGTCCACTCAATCCGGTTGTCAGCTAGTATAATGCAGTCCACTCTATCCTGTCATGGTGGTAACTGATGCCACGTGTCATGTTGTGAATAGAGTCTCAATCCCACCTGCATGAGACCGGGTCTCATATAATTCCCTTCCATTTCGGTCGCAAGTTATCAGCTATGGGTTCTCAATCATCAGGCTGAGGGTTTTCGGTTGAATATAACAATGATCTTGTCGTATCTACATGTGAATTTGAGAACATGTTGCATGTCTAGGGATGTGAAACTTCAGCTATAACCATCATACTAGCATTTTTCACCGTATGCAACCCTGAGAGGTACCCCGGCCCACCATTTTGCCTTAGCTTTCGCGCCCAGGTTACTACAAAATACAATGTATTCTGGTGGTGGTGATGTTCCCGGGTCCAGATGAGCTCCTCGCTGAATATATGAGACCCGTAACTCAGTGTGCAGATTGCATGCGCAGTCAAAGATTCCAGTAGGGCGCTCAGCTTTCTTTCATGAGACAACGACGCGGCCGTATCTCCTCTTACGGCAGTGAATCCCTGTCCCTTGTTAATGGTTCCATTTCGCGCGCAAGTTAGGGGGCGTTTCTTTTCCCCCTCTAAACTTTAGACCCTCTAAAAT
>LAPY01000439.1:0-19340 GCA_000970635.1 Eragrostis tef | reverse complement strand
AAGGTCGCCGTGCTGCGAGAAGGCACACACAAACAAGGGCGCCTGGACAAAGGAGGAAGACCAGCGGCTGGTCGCCTACATCAAGGCCCACGGCGAAGGGTGCTGGAGGTCGCTGCCCAAGGCGGCGGGGCTGCAGCGGTGCGGCAAAAGCTGCCGGCTCCGGTGGATCAACTACCTCCGGCCGGACCTCAAGCGCGGCAACTTCACCGCCGAGGAGGAGGAGACAATCATAAAGCTGCACGCCATGCTCGGCAACAAGTACGTTCCGGCCAACAACTCATTTTTTTCGGTTGACCGTACCTGCGTCCTTGCATCATCGATCGATCTCCGAGAAGCCGAGGCTGACTTGAGTTTCGCTCGAATTGTTCCGCAGGTGGTCGAAGATTGCGGCGTGCCTGCCGGGCCGGACGGACAACGAGATCAAGAACGTCTGGAACACGCACCTCAAGAAGCGGGTGGCGCCGCGCGGGGACGACGGCGCCGCCGGCGCCAGGAAGAAGAAGAAGCAGAAGTCATCCTCTGCCGGCGCCGAGCAGGAGGCGGCGGTGATCCCATCGCCGTCGCTCTGTTGGTTTGCGACGACGACCAACTGCTCCAGCGGCGACTCCTCCGGCGAGCAGCAGAGCAACGCGACCGACGAGCTGGACCCGAGGAGCCTCGACATCCCAACCATGCTCGACGACGCGGGGTTCGACTTCGGCGACATGCTCGTGGACCCTACCGCGCCGGTGCCGGAGCTGTACTGCCCGTCCGTGTCCGTGCCGACGTCGCCATGCGTGTCGTCCACGTCGCCGCCGCCCGCCCGCGGCGGTGTCGACGACCTGCTCGAGCTGCCGGAGATCGAAATCTACCAGGAGCTCTGGAGCATCATCGACGGCGACGGCGGATCGTTCGCCGAAGCCCCGCCGGCGGCGCCGTGCCACGGCAATGCAACAGGGGCCGACGCCGCCACCACCAGCCAAGAAGAGGGAAAGGAGTGGTGGTTGGAGAACCTAGAGAGGGAGTTGGGCCTGTGGGGCCCCATGGAGGACTACCAGAACCCGATGGGCCCACTCGGTCCAATCGCACACCCGGACTCACTTCCTGCCATGGTGCAGGATCCAGTATCCTGTTACTTCCAACCGGGACCCAACCCAACCACGTTCCAGGGACAACCCGAACACTCTGCTGTTCTCACAAGCAACCGGATATGAAGTTACGAGATTATTACTACCCGTTTCTGCTTTTTTATTAGATAGAAAAACTTCAACACACGATCGAAGGCTACGATCGAAACCAGCATATACTTGTATAGATGTAGAAGTGCATGGCTCAACAGGAGTACAAACTCAATACGAATACGTCGATGTAAAACATCATCATGGATATGGATGAGCGTAGAAAAAGGAGATAGTTAGGCTAGCGTGCACATACAAAGGCCAAAAAATTCATAATATATACACTACTCTACTATTTTTGGGCAGGCAGCGTTGGGCTAAGCGGTGCAAACGCAGTCACAGGTCCAAAAGGAGTCAAGATTGCCGGTACTCTAGTTAACCGCATGTGTAATAACTTACCTTTCAATTGCCTCTTGCTATAAAACAATGACTTAATCACCGGTACGAGGTGCTAGTATGTTGTTTATGCTTACTACAAACAGTGAAACGAAGTGTATGCGTGCCGTCACCGTGATGCAAGTGCTTTTATCATCGAGTTCCAACTACATTTTATCCAGGCCACTGGCTGCACCTTTGGACTTTAGACTACGATTTGCAACATCCAGTTGTGTTGTTCTTTTTGACATCGTGATATAGGCCTTTTTGTTTCTTTCTTGGCCTCCTATTCATTTGCTGCTCATGTTTTTCTACTCTTTGCTTTGGTTCTAGTTTACACTCGAGGCCATGACCTTAGGCGACCAAATTGCATGACTGGAGATATCGATATCATTATATAAAGCATGATAAGGATTAGTAGGTTACCTAACTCCAGGGGGCAGGCCGCAGGGGGGTGGGGGAGAGAGGGAGTGGATTTTTTTTGTTTGTTTGATAGGGAGACGACAGACGAGGATGGTTAGCAGGATATGTCAGTAAATGTGAGACGCTCACACAAAGGGCTTCCGGGCCAAATCCTTGTGCACGGTCTTTTCTCTCTTCACCTGTAACGGCCTGCAATTAACAATGCTGGGCTACACATCGAAAAAAGAAACACAATGCTGGGCTACAAATGCGAGAGGATACACAATACATCCATCTCCCAAAATCCTCTCGGACTCTCACAAAAACATATATTCCGAAAAGAGAGAGAGGAAAACCGAGAGAGGACAAGTACGACGCCGACGCCGAGCTCGCGCCATGGCAACAGCCTCCGCCGGCCCCCGCGCCGCATCTTCTCGAGCACTGGAGGCCCACCGCAGCACAAGCCTGGATTTTTCGGCTGAGCCTTCTTCGTCATCTTCCTGCACCACGTCACGCGCGGCGGAATTGAAGCCAGTGGCGTGTGAGGGGGGCGGCGAGGAGGACTTGCTCGACCTGGATTCCCCGTGGGTGGCGGCGGCCGAGGCGGAAGCGGTATTGGAGGTGACGGCGGCGGCAGCTTCCACTGCGGCACTTGAAATCAGCGGTGAGGCGGAGCAGGTTGAAGATGAGATACGAGACAACCAGCAGCGGCAGGAGGACGAGGTCCAGTATACTAATCTGCCGATTGGATCCGAAATTTTGCTTGGCTCGATGATCCTGATGTTTTCCGCGATGCTTGGTTGTAATGCACCTGATTTATACATAGGATCGCACGTATAAATTGGGTGTTCGGGTATGCAGAATTTTGGGGGAAGAAACTTGCAAAGTTGCGATTTTTTTTCTCTTATAAAACGAAAAGCGTGACGTCTGTTATTTATACTATTTGAGTTAACAGAACAACGATTAGTATATAACTAGTACTACGTTTGGGCAAGGTAGCACAAAGATTGGCGTCTGATTACTGGATTGTTTGATCCATTAGAAATTAAAAACTACTCAGAGAAAAATTCTTTCTCGATGGCACTGTGAGTAACTTAAGAACACTGCTGCTTCTAAGTTTATTCTGAGGATTGACCAACAGGTTATTGCTTTGGCATTGCGTCCCTGAACATCTGTTTGCTTACTTGAGCTCGTCAATCACTGCAGCTGATGGCATTGGAAGCAATATATGGGGATGATCTAGCTGTACATGGAAATAAAAGAGGGCTCCGCTACTTCCAGGTTTCTTGTGTTGGCCAGGAGTATTGTTTCTGTCGTTCTTTCAAGGTCGCCATCTGGCTCTGATGTTGCCTGTTTTATATGCCAGATTTACATTCGTTATGATGTGCCCGATGGAGTTGGAGTGTGCGCTAAGTTTTCATCAGCTAATGCTCGTTGCAAAGATGAAGGATGTTCTGATGGTTCAGGACATGGTGATGGACCAGAAGTCTTCTCTTACAACTGCAATTTCGAGTACCTGCCTCCTCTAATATTGACATGCTTGCTTCCACCATCGTATCCTAGCAAAGACCCTCCTTATTTCGCTGTCACTGTTAAGTGGATGGATGGGCATCAAGTCTCTCAGCTCTGCGAGATGCTTGACACCATCTGGGCAGAGTTACCGGGGCAGGAAGTCGTGTATCAATGGGTTGAGTGGCTACGTAGTTCTTCTAGGCCACACCTCTGGTTTGATGGGAAAATGACACTAGGCCCAGATATTGCAACCCACAACAGTGATAACCGTGCGATCTCAAGAAAAAGTTCTTTGGACTCAATAATCCCTATGATGCTGACATACAGTAGTAAGAAGCGCGAGTAAAATGCATGGCCGGTCTCTAAACTTGTCTCACTATGTCATTTGGATCCTCGTACTTTCAAAATGCAGACTAACCGTACCTAAACTTGTCATATAGTGTCACTTTGGTCCATGTACTTTCGAAATGCAGTCTAATGGTCCCTAAACTTGTCCAACTGTGTCATTTTTCTCCAATCCTTGAACCTCTACCGTTGTGTCACGTTGGTCCAATCAGGTTTTGAACCTCTACAGACATTGACACGGCAATGCCATAAGTCTTTCACTAAATAAAAGCATGGCTAGGACGTCGAACCGGCCCATCGGCCAGCACTGGCAGTTCAGGCCAGACCAGTGCTACAGAGCTTTGTAAGAGATGTTCATGCGGTGAACGAACGTGGCCGGCCGGCTAGGACTGCCGACGATGACAACGTACTCGTGCGGGTAGTGTCCGGTGGTTGCGAGAATGCGAGTAGGAGTAGCCGTTCCGTTATACTCGGGCTGCGTAGATTGGTAATCGAACGATACAAAGGCGTTCTCTGCACAGACCAGTGCTCGTCTCACTTTCCACTGTTCAGTCATGGGTTCTTTTGCAAGTAAGCTCTTAATGCTGATTATATATGCAAGTTGCAAACACTCTTGTTAGGAAAATGGAAGAGAAAGAAAAGCGTTTGTCACCAACCAAATCGTGTGTCTCGCATTCTTGTGATTGTCCAACAATCCTATGTTTCAACAACTCTGGTGCCAGTGAAGGCATACCCTTCTATGGCTGACAAGAATGGATGGCTAGCCGGCGGCTCTCAGTATGCGCGGCTAGGAGCCTAGGATAACGATGACTGAGTGAGGCGCTCTTGCGAACTGTTAAGACCAAATCTTGTTGGTTATATGTTTTTCAAGTGCGCGTGTGAGAGAGTTGTTTAATTAGACGTGTTTAGACAGAGTGCATAATCATTAGCGTGTGGGTGCTTGGCTTAGTTGCATTGCAGCACGGAGTGCGTGCGTGATCAGCGGAGCCGGAAGATTAGTGTGTGCGTGCGACTTGGTGTGGTGGCCAAGTCAGTGTGTGCGCGTTGTGCTTGGGGTCACTTCGAGCATGCAGAAGTTAGCGGAGGGATTCTGCATGCACGTCTGTTCGTGGAGCGCATTTGGCTGCGTCGTGCGTGCGGACGGCGCGGTGACGGCCACGGCAGTGCGTGGCTACTACTTAACTCTGTATTCAGTTTGTGTTTGTGCTGTGAGATAGAGAGAAGTGCCTGTGCTGTGTGTTCTGTGCGCTGGTGTGCAGTGCAGAAAACAACCTGTGTGCTTCTTCCTCGTGTTCTTGTGTTGAAGAGTGCCTTGTGCTTGCGAGTGTCGCCAACCAAGCGAGATTATTGAGAGAGCTGGCCAACACGAACTGCGGTCCATTGAGCGTATGCTGATGTGGGTAAAAAGTGAACCGGTTCTCGTTGATTGGTTAAAGGAATTCCAATTGGGTAAGCGGAATCGATTTTCTTAAAACCCGCAAAGTTGTATTGAAAGGTGCGGCATATCTGCCTTAAACTTGTGGAAACGAAGATTTTATTATGGTTCCTCGCAAAAAAAAAAGAAGATTTTATTATGGTTGTCTTGGCACAGTAAGAGCTAATAGTCACCCACTTGCAGTGCAGTGCCCTTCTATCTAAATGCAAAATCAAGAACATCAACTACAGGCCAATAACACATCAGGGAGAGTGAAATAGTTGCGAGAAGACGCGACCAAGTTGATCCAAGGCACATGTGGCCACCAAGCTCAGCCGGTGAGGAGGTAGATGTGCGAACCAATTCACCTACTGGAGCTCAGGTTTGGGGAACCACTTCATTTCCTGGTGCCTCCCTATTCTAACTTCTTCAGGGTGCTGTGCACACAGCCACACAGTGGCCACTAGACTTCATACGGAGCTACCAAATTTAACTCAAGCTTAGAACGTTTACTTTTATATATACGTAATAAAGCAGGCTAAGTTAAAAAGATGTCACTCATATACGGAGCTTGAGTTCAGTTTGGAGTGGACCACATAGACCGAGAGTACTATTTACTAACGATCTAGTGAGCTACATTTATATAAGTGTATCCATAATGAAATGCTCTTTTATGTACATGTATCCATAATTATAAATTTCACATATATAGAACGAAGTACTCCATAACGCCAGCTGTGAACAAAGTAATAAGCATAATCATTGTTATAATTACAACATATCATTACTACAATAATTAATGTCTTTAAAGATTCGAAGAAAACAAACACTACCAACAATCTTCATAACGCCAACTGTGAACGGGGGGCTTCTTCACAAGTTTAATTAGTCTTTAATATCATCTTTAAAGCGAACAATCATGATTCTTTGAACATCATTTCATTACTGTGAAGTATATAGCAAGTGTGAGTACATGTCCTACTCAAGTGATGGAAAAAATGGATGCAATCTTAATAGAAGAAAAGGCAAGTGTAAATATATGTCATACTCCATAAGTGAGTACATATGTTTCATTCGCAGAAATGGCAAACTACACTTGATACACATCTCCAAAAAGCAACGGATAATTGATAATTTAAAGTACATGGTGGAATAGCTAATATATGAATGAAGTGCATGGCCGGTCTCTAAACTTGTCTCACTGTGTTATTTGGGTCCTCGTACTTTCAAAATGCAGACTAACCGTACCTAAACTTGTCATATAGTGTCACTTTGGTCCATGTACTTTCGAAATGCAGTCTAATGGTCCCTAAACTTGTCCAACTGTGTCATTTTTCTCCAATCCTTGAACCTCTACCGTTGTGTCACGTTGGTCCAATCAGGTTTTGAACCTCTACAGACATTGACACGGCAATGCCATAAGTCTTTCACTAAATAAAAGCATGGCTAGACAAAGTAAACTCACACTTTAAATTAGATTAGCTTGGAGAGTCTGTTCTAGAAGCTCACAGCCAGCTTCCTGCCGAGTGTGCTCCGTGTAGCGGGCACGACGGGTCAACCGTGCAACTCCGGCATCGCCGTGCATGAAGAAAATGACATGAAAGCGAGGCGAGAGTGACATGTGAGCTTAACCTTGCGATGATAGGGCTAGACATGGTGTTTATTGATGTTGGGATAGCCAAAAGAGGGACTTTGAATATAATTGGACTTCTTCTCGCAATAATAGCGAAAATTGATGATAAAATTGACTATTGTGGTTAGCTGAAATGAAGGAAGAGGCGCCTCTTGCATTTCCTTGTCGGATCTCTGTTGGTTTGCCATGTCAACGCTTAGAGTAAGTTTAAGGACCAAAATGACATTAGTGGGACAAGTTTAGGGACCATTAGTCTCCTTTCAAAAGTACATGGACCAAAGTGACATAACATGATAAATTTAGGTACCATTAGTCTGTATTTTAAAAGTACAGAGACCCAAATGACACAGCGGGACAAGTTTAGGGACCGGCCATGCACTTCAGTCTAAGAAGCGCCATAAAGCTTTTCTTGATGATGTTCATATGTGCAAAATATGCCTTAACCAGAGCAAAGGTAGCACTGTTTCCAGTACTCTCTGTTTCTTTGTTGAGTATAGCATCCCACTTATTATGTAGTGTCCGTGTTACACCGTCCTGTGTTACCGGTAACTTGGTGCAATTTTCATGCTTAACCTAGTTCATCGTGTGACATTGAACCTTTAACTTCCCAAGCAGTATCTTGTAAACTGCATGCATTTGTGTGTTCCTCCTGTAACTAACTTTGATTATGAAACAATTAGGGTCAAACTTCATCCAGCTTTCATGCCAGCACCCATTTTGTGTGAAGTGCATGGAAACTTTATGCAGAATGCATGTTAAGGAAGGTACTGTGTTTCAGCTGGTATGCCCTGATGCCAAGTGCAATGCTTCTATTCCACCATATCTATTCAAGAGGCTTCTTAGTGAAGAAGAATTTGAACGTTGGGATAGGCTTGTTCTTAAGAAAGCGACTCAATGTCAGATCTGGTTTACTGCCCAAGGTGTGGGATTGGTTGTTTAGAAGATGAGAGCAACAATGCGGAATGCCCAGAATGCTCATTTATATTCTGTTCATTATGTAAGGAAACGTGCCATCCAGGGAAGGAGTGTCTAACTCCAGAAGAAAGGATTCAGCGTCAGCAGGTATATTGCAAGATATGCACTAAAATACCTTTTGTTTATGCTAAACTTTTGATTCTCATCTTCAAAGTCGTAAACTTTGCAATAAATAGCTGGTGGTTGCTTACTAAAATCCTTCTTTAGTACAATATTCAGTATTTGTTGAATCTGTAAAGATCTGAGGGCATGATATCTTTTGCTACCAACTTGCTGCTGACTTATGTGTTGGTTGTTTCAGAACACTAAAATTTTACCGAGTGTCTCCCGATTTTTTTTTTAAAAAAATTGTTTCTTTGCAGGCATCTGGCAGGATGTCTAGGAGGGAGATGGAGCGCGAACTGCTCACAATCCAAAAAATATGAAAGGACATCCAATTATGTCCGAAATGCCGAATGCCCATCGTCAAAACAGAAGGTTGCAACAAGATGTCGTGTGGCAACTGCGGCCAGTTACTCTGCTTCCGCTGTGGCAGGGCTATCAGTGGTTATGATCATTTCTGGTAGGCCATTCTATGGCAGCAATGATACCACATTGGCTTATCTTTTATGTGTGCTCGATTCAAAAAGTGTAACACTAATCTATCAATTGCAGGGAGGGTTGTGAGCTCTTCGCGTTACGTGAGTATGATGACGTAACGCCGTTTGAGAGACACATGGAAGAAGTGCAAATTGAGCGCCGTAGACGAGTTCAACTGAGCCCTATTGGTAGTACCATCAGATGCCCAAAATGCCGTCAAAGAAATTTCAAGGTAACCATGGAGACCTATATTTTCATTCATCTTCATTGGTTAGCTTTCAGATGGCGTGTCCATACAAGCATCTGTTTAATCAATAGCCATATGCTTTCCAGGAGGATGAGAAATACATTTTCTGCTGGGCGTGCCGGATCCACTACTGTACGCTGTGCAGAATGAGGGTCGAGGACAGGTACATGAGGTCGGGGCACTACGGGTCGTCCGAGTGCGTGGGGCTCGGGAATTACTAGCACCAGATCCACTATATATTTTTAGGAAGCCTGCCTAATCAGTTGTAACAAAAGCTTGCAGCAGCATGGTGTAGCTTATCAGTTCATTGATTATGCGGACGAACTAATTAATACTACTCTCTTTTTTTAGAGAAACTAATTAATACTACTCATCATGCGAGATGTTTGTTCTGTTTCTCTGTTCGCAAGTGCAAAGAGCACTTGGATCTGTGAGCTCTGGCAATGTATTGGGCCAAAGGTATTTCTACACATTAATCTGGGCCCATGTGCCGTTTGCCCAAACCGCGGCCCGCAATAAAGCCGGAAACGGGACGACGTGCACCTGCACACGGGCGACGACTCGTGGTTCCGTTCCGCCGCCGGCACGGGACCCCCACCACGGACCTACCCTGGACTTCGCGGCGGAGGCTTCCTCTTCATCTTCCTCCCCCTCGTTGCGTGCCGCGGAGCTGGGGCCGTCGGCGTCCGAGTGGAGCGGCGAGGAGGGGGGCGAGCTCGACCTCGACTTCCCGTGGGTGGCGGCGGAGGAGGCGGAATTGAGGCTAGAGGCAGCTGCGTTAGGGGCGCTTAGCCTCTCTGTCGAGGAGCCACGGGAGGAAGATGAGATTCGAGACAACCAGCAGCGTCAGGAGGACGAGGTCTGGTATATTAATTTAGTGGGATCCCTAATCTAGTGATCAAGTTGGAAATTTCGCTGGAACTTGCTAGGACTCATGGCAATGTAGCGCTTATTTTAGTAGGATCGATATGATGTAATTGGTTGGAGTATTTGGACAGGGTTAGTTTGCTTCTCTTTCATAAGAAACATTTTGATTATTCTGGAAGGAATTAAATTCTGAAGGAATGAATTTTACAGAATTACTACCATATAAGTTGTGCTCTCGAAAACGTGACAATTATCAGGTTGACATGTGATTGCTCTTTATGGGTGAATGGTGATTAGTTATCCCGTAAGCAATTGCTCTTAGGTAAAAAATTGACTTTTTTGAGAGTACTGTCAACTGTGACATTATTAAATTACAAGGAACTTGGCTGCTGTATCCTGATTGAGGGTTCAGAATTGCACCACTGAGCATCTGTTTGCTTACACTGTTCATTCCAGTTGGTGGCGTTGGAAGCAATATATGGGGATGATCTGGCTATATTTGAAAACAAAGGAGGGTTCCGCTATTTCCAGGTTCCATTCGATCACGAGAACATTTAATTTCAGTTGATCTTGGATGGTGCTAATTTGGCCTTTATCTGTTCTGTTCCAGATTTACATACGTTACGACGTGGCTGATGGTGTTGAATTGTGCGCAAAGCTTTTGTCAGCTAATGTGTGCGCCACAGATCCAGGATGTTCTGATGGTACAGGAGCAGAACACGGTGATAAATCAGAAGAGTTTTCTTACACTTGCAACTTTGAGTGCCTGCCTCCTCTGATATTGACATGCTTGCTCCCGCTGTCGTATCCTAGCAAGGACCCCCCTTATTTCGTAGTAACTGCAAAGTGGATGGATGGGCATCACGTTTCGCAACTCTGTAAGATGCTTGACACCATTTGGGCAGAGCTTGCTGGGCAGGAAGTTATCTATCAATGGGTTGATTGGCTGCAGAATTCTTCCAGGTCATATATCTGGGTTGATGGAAACATGACACTAGGTCCAGATATTGTCACCTGCAATGCAGATAACCGTGCAATCTCAAGAACAAACTCACTGGAGTCTATAATCCCTTTGATGCTGCGTTACAGTAGTAATAAGAGCAGCTTTTCTTGATGATCTCCATATGTGCATGATATGCCTTAACCAGGGCAAAGGTATGCTCGTTTCCATTTTAAACCCTTTCCTCTTTATTTAGTAAACAAATTCCTGGGTGCCATTTTAGTGCTTCACATGGTATCTATTGGGTTCGATTGAACCTGTACTTTCCAAACATCATGTTGCAAAACTGAATTTCACTCGTATATATTTGTGCTCCTGTAACTTACTTTTAATTCTGAAACAATCAGGCTCAAGCTTTGTCAGACTTTCATGCCAGCACTTATTTTGCATGAAGTGCATGGAAACCGTATGCAGGATGCATGTCAAAGAAGGTAGTGTGTTTCAGTTGATATGCCCTGATACCAAGTGCAGTGCATCTATTCCGCCATATCTGTTGAAGAGGCTTCTAAATGAAGACGAATATGAACGTTGGGATAGACTTGTTCTTCAAAAAGCATTGGACTCGATGTCAGATGTTGTTTACTGTCCCAGATGTGCAGTCGGTTTTTTGAAGGACGAGAGCAACAATGCCCATTGCCCAGAATGCTCTTTTATCTTCTGCTCATCCTGTAAGGAACCATGTCATCCAGGAAAGCAGTGTGTAACACTAGAAGAAAAGATACAGCGCCAACAGGTAAAATACAACACCTTGCATACTCATGTGCATTTGATAGTTATGTTCACAGTAGTAACCTTTGCACGTTCATTGAAATTGATTTCACATGCAATTTGGAAAGATCTTTCGAGGGCAATGGCCTGCTGCTGATATGTCCATTGACTGTTGCAGAACGCTCTCATTTTACTGAATATTTCCCTTGCAGATGGCTCAAGAATTGTTCAACATGAAAGAAGCGTACAAGGATGTACGGTTATGCCCGAAATGCGGGATGGCCATCGCCAAAACAGAAGGGTGCAACAAGGTGGTGTGCGGAAACTGTGGCCAGTACTTCTGCTTCCGCTGCGGCAAGGCCATCGATGGTTATGAGCACTTCAAGTAGGCCATTTTGTTATTCCTTTTCTTTCTTTTGAAACAACGGAAGGAATCCATTATTTCCTGTTTACATATCTTTATGCTAGTACCATTTGACTAAATATAGCACATATATCTGGCCAAAAGGATAAGACGATAACGACTTCCTTTGCAGGGGTGATTGCAAGCTCTATGCGCAAAGAGACACAGCAGGTTGGGAGAAGCAAATGGAAGCGATGCAACATAAACGCCAGATGCGAATTCAATCCCGCCCTCTTGGTGGCTACCGTCAGATGTCCCAAATGCCGTGCAAGAAACTTTAAGGTAATGAAACCTAGTAGTATTTTCTTTTCGCAACTGCAGAGATAGCTTAATTTTGCCTGCCTTTAGCGATGAAGTCCACTCATCTGGCCGTATGCATCCAGGACAACGAGAAGTATGTCTTCTGCTGGGCGTGCCGAGTCAGCTACTGCACCCTGTGCAGGCGGAGGGTCGAGGACATGAAGGCGGGGCACTATGGCTCAATGGAATGTGTGGGCATCGGGAACTTCTAGCATTCGATTCGTTGTGATCATGGGTCTTTTGCCTTTGCCGGACGATGAATCTGACCGTTACTGTTATCGATCGGCGAGACTGCGACCGTAGTCAGGGTGCATGCGAGCGTAAGTTTGTGCAGCATTGTTTCGTATTGTTGTTGTGCAACAAAAGCATATGTCAATGCAACAAGAGCATACTCTCTCCGATTTTTTTCCTTTTATTGATGGGGGAGTAGGTCGTTGATGCAACAAAAGAACGGGGGCCAATGCTCATGGCCTAGGTTGATGGCCTCTATTAGACTTGGAAGGAGCACTGGCTTTAATTACCATCTCCTCGACTCGAGTCAAGTAGGAGATCAGACATCATAGTTTGTGTATGCGTTCGAGAAGCCCCTGCATTTTAAGTTATATGTACACATTTTGCAATATAGTACGGAGGATATGTATACTGTTTAATTTGATGTTTGAGTATGTTTCTGATTTGTTTTGGGGAAGCGGGTGCTTGTTTATGGGCCGTGCTGCGTGTTCTTCTCAGTTCTCAACCGACTGCAACTCAGGCGCACCAAAAAAAAAAAAAAACACTCGCACGCTCAAAGGGGACGACGAAAACGAGAGCAAAGGCGTAAAATTCCGCACACCCGACGCTCCTCAGCCTCGCGCCCATGGCGGCGGCGGCTTCGAAGCGGGCACTGGAGCCCTGCGGCGGCCCTTCTCTGTACTTCTCAGCGGAGGCTTCCTCGTCTTCCTCATCCTCCACGTCCCACGCTGCGAAGCTGGGACCGGTGGCTTGCAATTCGAGCGGCGAGGAGGAGGGCGTGCTCGACCCGGACTCTCCGTGGGTGGCGACTGCCGAGGCTGAATCAAGGCTGGAGGAGGCGGCGAAATATGTGGCGTTGGCACTTGGCCTGGGCGGCGAACGGCTTCGACGCGGGCACTGGAGCCCTGCGGCGGCCCTTCTCTGTACTTCTCAGCGGAGGCTTCCTCGTCTTCCTCATCCTCCACGTCCCACGCTGCGAAGCTGGGACCGGTGGCTTGCAATTCGAGCGGCGAGGAGGAGGGCGTGCTCGACCCGGACTCTCCGTGGGTGGCGACTGCCGAGGCTGAATCAAGGCTGGAGGAGGCGGCGAAATATGTGGCGTTGGCACTTGGCCTGGGCGGCGAGGAGGAAGAAGACGAAATACGAGACAATCGGCAGCGGCAGGAGGACGAGGTTTATTACCGACCGCATTGTTAATCTTTTCTGTACTTGGTTTTTTATGTGTACTACGAGGCACTTTTGCAGTGCTGCTTATCTGTTCGTAGGATCGTAATCACAAGTCTGGAGTATTTGGATTTGCTGGATTGTGGGCGGAGGGTTTTGACCAAACATTCAAAGTTGGGGATTCTATTTCATTTAAAAGGATTTTTTCTGTGCTAGCGTGTTTTTGTTTCGTAAGAACTCTGTAACTGAAACTAGTAGAATTTAATCCCGAAGAACGGTCTGCAGGGAAATAATACCAGACAAATTGCATTTGATTTTGACATGGAGCTAGGTTGTTTACCTCCGAGAGAAAACAGTAGCTTGTTGGGAGGGACTGACATTTGTACACGGGTTGCGCTTCTTCAAAATATGGCCAAGTATTGATCAAAATTCTGTACTGAAGTAGTTTCCTTTAGAACTGAGTTGTTAAGGTTGAACTGTGGAGTATATGATTGACTTGAGATCACTGTTCATTGCAGCTCATGGCATTGGAGGCAATATATGGGGATGATCTAGCTGTATTCGAAAACAAAGGAGGGCTCCACTATTTCCAGGTTTCTCGTGCTGGCCATGATTGCTGTTTCAACTGTTCTTAGAGTGCCGTAGTCTGGTTTTGATGGTTTGTCTATTTATTCCAGGTTTACATACGTTATGATGTGGCTGATGGTGTCGAAGTGGGCGCCAAGCTTTCATCAATTAATGCTTGTCCCAGCGATGTAGGATGTTGTGATGGACCAGATGATTTCTCCTATACTTTCAACTTGGAACACCTGCCTCCTTTGATATTGACATGCCTTCTTCCACGGTCCTATCCAAGCAGAGAACCCCCATGTTTTGCAATAACAGCTAAATGGATGGATGGGCCTTGTGTTTCACAACTGTGCGAGATGCTTGATACTATTTGGTCTGAGCTTCGGGGCCAGGAAGTAGTCTATCAATGGGTTGAGTGGCTACGCAATTCTTCCATGTCATATATCTGGTTTGATGGCAGAATGATGTTAGGTCCAGATATTGTAACATGTAATGTTGATAACCGTGCAATCTCAAGAACGCTCTCCTTGGAGTCTGTTATCCCTTCGATGTTGAGTTATAGTGGTAACAAGCAGTATCAAGCTTTTTTAGATGATCTCCACATGTGCATGATATGCCTTAACCAGAGAAAAGGTAACATTTTTTCCTCTCTCTCTCTCTCTCTCTGTTTTTTTTTTTTTGATTCAGCAGAGCCTATCAATTATTCTAGTATCGTGTATAGGCTACTGTTGCACCGTGCCTTAGCAAAAATCTAAACCTGACTTAAACTCATGCTCCAGCTTCACATAACATGTATATTGAGCATCATTGAACCTGTTCCTTTCCAAGCAGCTTCTTGCGAAACTTTATGCTCATAGAACTTTCCTCCTCAACTAACTTGTTTGAAAACAAGTAGGTTCCAACTTCGCCAGGCTTCCATGCCAACACTTGTTCTGTTTGAAGTGCATGGAGACCTTATGCAGGATGCATGTCAAGGAAGGTAGTGTGTTTCAGTTGGTATGCCCTGATACCAAGTGCAACGCTTCAATTCCACCATATGTGTTGAAGAGGCTTCTTATGGAAGAAGAATATGAACGTTGGGATAGGCTTGTTCTTCAGAAAACATTGGACTCGATGTCAGATGTTGTTTACTGTCCTAGGTGTGTCATTGGTTGCTTGGAAGACGAGGACAACAATGCACAATGTCCAGAATGCTCCTTTATCTTTTGCTCGTTCTGCAAGGAACCATGCCATCCAGGGAAGCAGTGCCTGACTCCAGAACAGAAGATACAACGCCGGCAGGTAAAAAAATGGATCGTACATTTGGCAACTGTAAAATGGATTTCTGTGTGCAATCTGTTAAAAATTATTCCTATGAAATTGTTGCTTGCAGGCATCAGGCAGGATGAGTGAGAAGGAGGTGGCGCAAGAATTGCTCAACATCAGAGAATTGTATGATGATGTTATGTTATGCCCAAAATGCCGAATGGCGATCACCAAAACAGAGGGGTGCAACAAGATGACGTGCGGCAACTGTGGTCAGTACTTCTGCTTCCGATGTGGCAAGGCCATCACTGGTTATGAGCATTTCAGGTAGGCCATTCAGGCATCCAGTATCCTTTTTTTTTTGTTGTTGTCTTTTTAAATGTAAGAAATTCAGGATCCCCTGGCTTTTCTTTATATATATGCATAGAATTTGGCAACATATCCATCCTTTATTTATGAAAATCACAAATCCGTCAATTGCAGGGGAAACTGCAAGCTCTTTGCGGCAACAGAGATAGCGGAGTGGGAGAGGCAGATGGGAGCCATGGACTTGGGACGTCGGATGCGATTGCGCCCCATTGGAGGTACCGTCAGATGCCCGAAATGCCGTGCAAACAATTTCAAGGTAAGGAAGCCTATACATGTATTTTTTTTAGTAGTATAGTAATTTTGCCTGTATAATGTCTGCGCCTGAAAAAAATATATGCGGCATCCAGGAAGATGAGAGGTACATTTTCTGCTGGTCATGCCGGGACAACTACTGCACGCTGTGCAAGCGGAAGGTAGCGGGCAAGAAGAAGTCAAGGCACTTCGGGTCACCAGAATGCATGGGGCTCAGGTAGCATTGATATTTGATCCTGCTACGACATGCATCATTTTACCTTCGCTGTCAAACTCTGAATTTGACGGAACGTGCAGTAGATCGAGGACCTGCCTAATGAGTAATATTAGTAAAATTCAGTGTCTTCTGCCATGTCTAGACAAAAGTCTTCTACCATGCCTAGACAATGGAGTACTAAATTTGTTCAGAGCTTTCTGATATCGTCGGTGTCACTTCGCTAGCGTTAAACAAAAGCTTCTTGATCTTGGAGCTCGGCACTGGCCCCAGCAATTTGTGCAATATCGTTCGGTGTCACTACCGGCCGTCTGATTTCCTTTTAGATGGTTTTAAGATAAGAAATTGATGTAATTTTGCAGTAATTGTATTGTCTGAACGTCAATAAAAGAGTGTGTGTTAAGAACACGAGAAAGTTGCTTGCTAGATTGGCCAGTATCTCTGAAAGCATTTCTGCTCTAAATGACAACTTACGGTAACAGCACAAACATTTAAGGCGCCTTTGATCTCGCGCTTAGAGCAAGTATTATAACAATGCCTGCACGCGGACGACTCCCGTGCCCAGCTCAGCCGAGGGCAGCGGTGGGCTCCACTATTTTTAATTGTGATGTGCAGTTTGCGTGCGAGCGTGAGAGGATTTAACTGGAGAAGAGGTGGCCAGCAGCCAGATCAATGCATTTCGCCGGCTTGGTGCTGCCGACTCGCGAGACGTCCGCTTCGCTCTCTCTCTTGCTTTCTCTCTCTTCCACGTCACATTGCGCCAGCTGAAACACCCTTATAATACTTGCTCTTATGGGCAAAATGGAACGTCGATATTCATGAATGATATTCGGTGAGCTTTACGTAACACCTCAAACTCCCGAATAAGAACATGTAACTCCCCAGGGGCACCCTATAAAAACTGGTAGTCACACGTTCCTGTCTCGAGTGACCAAACAGCTGCAAACATGAAGACTTGTTGCGGCAAAATGATGACCATCATTGCCGCCCTGGTGGCGCTCGCCGTCACTGGCTTCGCCGTCGACGCCGAAACCGAGAGGTCAGGAAGTTCACCTGTTCGAGGTCAGGGTCCGCGTCCCGGACAGCAGCAGCACGGTTGACCTGGAAGAGTACAACTACCGCCTGCTCGCGACTGTGCTTGGCAGGTTGCTATTCTTGGTTCACGGATCCCTCTAACTCCATTACCTTATTTTTCACCCTTGTTTCGTAGAGTACTAATTATTCTTATAAGTTGTTTATCCTCAGCGTTGAGGCAGCACGTAGCGTCATGCATGAGACTGAACTTGGGGTGTTCAGCGCCTTCCTCACCAACAACCAGGCCCGTAGATTATCAAGTGAGTTGAATCCACGCTAATCTGTTGTTACAATACACCTTGTAATTTTTGGAACCTCCAAGAACGAGCATGCCAATGTGTTGACTACATTCTCCTTGTACAGAGGTTCCAGGGGTGCTGGAAGTTAAGCGAAGGGAGGATCCTCCAGTTCGTGACACGGATGGCCATCTCTAGATTTGTGTACGTAACTAACCAAGAGATGTAAAGGCCAAGTGTGGCTAAGAATAATTGTAACGATGCTCTTTAAAACTGAACTCATATCTATACGGAATGGCACTGGTACAATGTATAAACACGTCCACCTTCCCTGATCTAGCAAGCAAGAACGTCACAATCCTAGAATTTTTTTTGTTCATATATACATAGTGTAAAAGAAACATTGGAAGTCAACCAACGCGTTGCCAGACCGTCATTAGATCAACTTAGGGGTGCTGAACTTCTGTCCAAGTCGTTATCCTTCTTTACCGGAGCGATCTCCGGGTCGACGGTGTGCTGCTTGCAACCTCGGGGACCATAGTGCTCCGAGCATTTCCGCACCACCTTCGCGCACAAAGCGCAGTAATGAACTTGGCAAGCCCAGCAAAAGATATGGTTGTTGTTTGCTATCTGTCCACCCAGAGACGAGACAAGTTTTCGTTTATCAACATCTCGGTTCAATTTGTCAGATTATTATATATAAGACATATCTAAATTGATATTCAAGTAACAGAGACCTATTGCTCGCACATAGCCCCATGAAATGCAGATGTGGCGACACTTTACCTTTGGATGCCGCTGGCGACAACTTGTGCACGGATAAGTTCTGACATGTTGTGCTACTAGTTCTTTCTGTACCTTCTTAATGACATCACGTTGCCTCACCACCAGCTGCTCTTGATCAAGTCTGCACTGCTCACTTTCAAAGAGGAGCATTGTTTCAGGAGTGGTACCATTGCTCACTTTCAAACAATAAGTATGGGATCATCAGAAATTCAGAAGAATGTACCTTGTGTGATTTCTATCTCTTGCCTTGCCACATCCATAGCAGAACGGAGTCCCACAGTTCCTGCAGACCATGTGGTCGCAGCCCGACACTCGAGAAATGGCAGTACGACAATGTGGACATTGAACAGAATCACGAAGTATTTCCTTGATGCTGTATAATTCGTGGACTAAATTTATTCCCTTAGGAATGCTTGCAGGACGTGCCTTTTCACGATTCTGTAAACATTGAGCACCAAACTCAACATTCTGGCCACGGTACAATTCTCATTGCATGGAACTCAATCAGTACAAATGATCAACAACACATGTCTTGTTGTGGGTTACAATGTTGAGTTTGGTGCCAACAAATAATATGCTGACCATTAGTACTGAACATTGTAACACATGATCAATATGCTGCCAACAAAAGAACAGTAGCTACTGCTACCTCCGTTCATTAATTGAAATATTTTCCGACAACAGAAACCAACTAAAACTGAACTACAGCGCCCTGTCGTCAAGATTATAAAAACAGGAGGAGTAGTTACTGGATCCAGAACACAATTAAGTGCAGGGTTTTTTCAAACGGCTTTTTCTTTAGAAAATACAATGGTTGAAGTTCTGTGAAAGTGGGTTGAGTAATAAACTTTTTCAATATTTGTTAAAAAAAATAATTCTAGAGAGCTGGTAGCGTGGTAGTAGTCTAGTTGTGGTGATACTTCTTTCTCTTTCGCGATTTTAAACTCTGTAAGACATGTGGACCTCTGTCCTCGGATGGAGTTGGGTAATTCTGGTTTCGAAAAAAACATTTGTAAAAAAAATCTATAAATTCTTAACAGAAGCCGTCAAGAATTATCTAAGGACATATCACGACAAACACCCCCCATAGACCCATGTCCCCGTGACGTTGTGTTGAAACTTGGATGACAATAGACATTCATAGCTAGCGGAAACAGGAGAAAATAGGTTATTGTGCATGAACATGCAACAGCATAGCATGATAGCTGCATTTGATACCTGTAAGGAGAGAAGCTTTTCTTCTGGCGTCATGCATTTATCACCTATGTGACGACGTTCTCTG